>JANHAO010010889.1:0-17355 GCA_026873985.1 Saraca asoca | reverse complement strand
TTGATTTTTATAGGATCTTTTGTAAGTGAATTTTTCACAATTTAGCTCCAATTATTTTTCTTAAAATGTTTTTCAAAATAAGGTAAAAATATGATTATGAAATGAGATTATTTTAAGAAGTTTTCAATCACCATTTCATTTGCTCTTCATTTTATAAAAACCATTTTTCATTTTGCAAATCGATTCAGACAAGAATATATGAAATAGTGCTTGAAAACTAGACTTATCGGAAGTTTGGAAAAACCTATGAATTGATTCAGTCACTTTGAAATCACTTGCAAATCAATTCATGAATCAATTTAGACAATTTGAAATTACTTACAAATTAATTCATGAATCAATTCAAATAGTTTAAAATCACTTATGAATTAATTCACAAATCAATTCAGTCAGTCTGAATCACTTACGAATTGATTCACGAATCCATTTACGAATAAAAAGTTATTTATTCTATTACAGTTGGTTATAGTTGTTCTATATATACTTTCTTCACCTCATTTCATTTCATAATTGCATGCTAACTGATTCAGAAGAGTGTGAAAAACCTCTCTCTCATCTCTTCTACCTCTACATCTTTGATCTGGATTGATTAAAAGATCTTAGAGCTTTCTTGTTGAAGATTCATATAATTCTATTTGAGATTTTCATCTCAACACTGATTTTGTATTTCTTACTTTTCTCTTTATTTTTCTTAAGGTTTCTAGTGATAGAAATCTTGTTCTAGGTCTGCAAGAGTTCTGCTAAGTATTGTGATTGTTTTAGGTTTGGAAGAGCCCAATTTAATTCTTCTAGGTTAGCAAGAAGCCTATAAAGTCTTGTGTTGTAAAACTAGCAATTTAGGAGCCCAGTAAAATCTTGATGTTTTGATTAATTGAAATAGTGATCCAGTTGAGGATTATCTACTGAAGTAAACTTAAATTGTAGTTTCAATTCAAGTTGAACCACTTAAAAATTTTGGCATCCTGATCTTTATTCTTTACTACACAATTATTTTTTTTGTTTCTACATTCTACAATATTTTTTACTGCATTATTATTCTTGCTGCATTGCTAATTTATTTTGTGAGCTAATTCATCTTAATCTTAAATAAATCTACTGCAATAATTATCTTTATCATCTTTCTTTTGAATTTTTCAAAGAAACTAATATAGTTGTGCAAATTATTAAAAAGAATCCAAAAATAGATCCAATAATCTAAAGGGTAAGATCCAATTTTATCCGGCACCTCACAGAGATCCTATTCTTATTCCCCATCTTATCTTATCAAACACATCTCATCATCATTGACATTTGATCATCATTAATTACAATTCACCTCATGTCTCATAAAGACATTTTCAACTATAAACAATACCATTTATTTAATGATCAAATTACACATTTGTATTTAGTCTCAAATTCAATCACACAAATCACGAATTTTAATACCCTTATAATCATATATTTCAATCTCACTATTATGACAATTATTAATATTGCTATCATAGAGTTATGTATATACAACAATTATATTCATTGATATTAGTTTATGAATTTCTCTCTTAAGGTTTCTTAATTGTTATACTTGAATTAGTTGGGGTTCATATATGTTATGAGTAGTATCCGGATTTACTAAACGGACTAATAAAGGCCTAGCAACAGGCCAAGTCCAGATGAACACGATCTAAGTTTGGTAGGTCGCTATCTACACGATCACAAAGTAAGGCAGAGTCCCAACTCGAGATCTAGTTCATATAGCCAACAGTCTGCTGTGCGAGCTCGTATTGCCAAAGGTGAGCTTGCGAAGATCATCCTTGCTGACCGAAAGGCAACAACAACCAAGAATCCTAACTCACAAATATTGCATCTCTCTTAATTGAACAATGAAGCAGCAACCTCTTAGACTCAATGTGAGGGACCGATCAACAAGAAATAGCACCATGAGCCCACCCGTAGAAAGTAAACATCAAAAGTCAGCTGTCAGTCTGCAGAAGACATTTTACAGTAGTTTAGGCTATCTTATACATTTATTTTGTTGTAACAGAAATACAAATTATGTTATTACGTTTGTAACCTCCCCATCCTCTATAAATAAAAGGTGGGAAAGCACTATAAGAGAGAGCGAAAGATAGATATACTGAAACTCTATAAAACTCTTTTCAAATAAATAAAATGCTACTATGGACGTAGGAGCTAGTACTACCCGATTTTGGCTGAATTATGTTAAAAAACACCATGTTCTCACTACTTTTCCTCTATTCTTCTCCTTTGTTCTCAATCTTCATCAACTGAAAACAATTTGAGTCCATAAGAATCCTTCCCATTGACTAGAGTTTGGCCCATAACCAAATTTTACTGTCAACATTTTGGCACCATCTGTGGGGACTCATTTGATTTCTGGTTACTTTTTTGTATTCCCATTCATTCTCTGTTTAGCTGTGATGGGCAGGGAAAAGTTATCAAAAAGCCAAATGCTGCCAATAATTAGCTTGAGGGTCATACAGCAAGCTCCTTTACCGCTAGAGCTGCCAGTGGTTCCCTCCCTTCGGCTCACCGCCAACCTACCATTGTTGTCCCTGAAATTAACGGAGTGCAAATATGGCACCAATGTTAGGAAGCACTAGAAGGATCAATGAGAAAAATGGCCAAGGCATTGCAGGTGTTGGCTCAAGCATAAGCCCAGGGTTTGCAAAGGCAGACTGAGGCCGTTGTATATGAGAACATTCACTAGCAACAATGAGTTACAAGTTCAAATAGAGTTAATCAAGAGCACACCTCTAGTTACTACTCAAGCAATCAGGAAGATAAGAGCCGTCAGGCCTCTAATCAGCGATCTGGGGGGATAACTTTGTTAATAGAAGAATTGCTTCAAAAAGTAAAGCAGTTAGAGGCACACCCCTGAGCTTGAGATGATCAAAGCCATACAAAGGATCAAACCCTTTTCTCCAAGAAAATTAAGATGGAGCCTCTCCCTCATAAGCTCAAAATCCCTTCTATTCCACTCTATAATGGGGACAGTGATCCACACAACCACCTGGATATGTTTAACATCCAGATGGATCTCCAAACAAGTAATCCCTTAGTTAAATGTCATATCTTCCTAGCTACATTGGGAGATACACCCTGAATGTGATTTAAGAGCCTCCCAACCAAAAGCATCAATAGCTAGGAAGAGTGTTAGGAAAAATTCCTTAACCAATATAAGGTACTAAAAAGGCAGCTCATACCCCTTGTCATCTCGCTACAATCTTTCAGCACAAGCATGAGTTGTTGAAAGATTATATTGCTCAATTCAGGCTTAAGATCGATAATGTCGAGGACCCATCTGACGAAAGCATCCTGACGGTAATCTCAACAGGACTTCGTAAAGATGGCAAATTATACAAAAGCATATACAAATCCCTAATCACAGACCTGGGTGAATTCTATGATCAAGCTGTAAAATAGATCAGATGGGAAGAGACCTTTGGTTTAGAGAATCAGAGGCACAAGGCCAGTAGCTTTAAGCAGAGTAAGAAAAGAAATAATGAGGGTCAGAAGATCGACCCCAATAGCCAGCTTTCAAAGAAAACAAGAATCGAGTGACGTCAGCCTCCAAGTCATCATGATCACTATAGCATCCTGTCAGACACTCCGAATAGGATTTTTACGACAGAAAAAGGTAAAGAAGACTTTAGGACTCTCGCTCCCTTGAGGACTCCTCATTGGAATAAAAACATGAATAAGTTTTGTGCTTACCATAATGAGGTTGGGTATAACACTTCTGATTGTCGAGTCCTCTGGGATACGATCAAAGATATGATGAAGAGATGTCGTCTAAAGGAATACATGTTATGGCTCATAGGACAGCAGTCCTCTCAACCTTAGCAAGATCCCAAACAAGAGTAGTCTGCCACAGTCAGAACCATATTTTAGCTCTGTAATGAACTATGTAAAAAGCATCCCAAGTTTTGATGTATATAGTCTAGGTGAATCCCCAGCAAATGTTAATTTAGAAGTTTGTCATTAAGATGCGAGCTTCCCCCATTTTAGTTTACAACTGTATCCTTTTTGAGTTTCAATTTAAATTGCCATCGTATTAGAATGACCTACTTTATAGCACCATCCTAATGTGATCAAGCATGCATATGACCAACTTTCTTAGGTACCATATACATGCTACATCGCTATGTACATGACCAACTTTCTTAGGCACCATGTACATAAGATCTTGCCATGCATACGACTAACTTTCTTAAGCACCATATGCATGTGACCTTCAGCCCATGCCTATGACCAACTTTCTTCGGCACCATATGCACGGTGCTTCACTGTGCATATGACTAACTTTCTTAGGCACCATATGCACATGACTTCATTACGAATGTGACCAACTTTCTTAGGCACCACATGCGCGTGATTATTCAACATGCATATAACTAACTTTCTTAGGCACCATGTGCATGTGCTCACTATACGTATGACTAAATTTCTCAAACACCATATGCATGTGATCTCATACTTGACGGGCACATGACCAACTTTCTTAGGCACTATGTGCGCCTGACTTCATGAATCATATATATGACTAACTTTCTTATGCACCATATACATGTTACCTTAAGCACACGCATGACTAACTTTCTTAGGCACCACGTATGTGCAACTTCATACATATGACGAACTTTCTCGTGCACCATGTGCATGTGACCTTTTATTAATCATACATATGATCAACTTTCTCAGGCACCACATGTATACGACCAAATGTTCACAGCTCTTATGTGACCAAATACTCGCAGCTCTTATGCGACCAAATGCTTGCAGCTCTTATGTAACCAAATGCTCACAACTCTCATGCGACCAAATGTTCGCAACTCTCATATGACCTATCATTCGTAGCTCACGTGCAATTTCCTATTAAGCATAACTCTCATGTGATCTACTTATATATTAGTTGTCACTTAAGGCACTCCAATACTTGGATTCATTATTCAGGTAGCATGACCAATTAGTTACTCGAAATGTTTCATTTTATTATGATTCGTTGAAGTTCATATTATTATTTGTGGTATGCAGAACATTTGAAACACAGTATACAAAAAACACAAGGAGAAATTCATTCATTAAAAAGCCTCAACGAGGTAAATTTACATCAGAAAGAGTCAAAATACAAGCCAAGCACACTACAACTATACATTCTAGAAGAAAGATTGGCACTCTGAAGAAGAGCCTCAATTAGCAGAAGGGTCGGTAAGTACTCTTGCTCTTTAACTCTTTCCCTTGCCGCCCTCCTTAGTTCAGAACTCCTTTCAAGCTCTCTACCTAGTATAGAAGATTCAAAGAAAGCAGGTTAGAGTAGCTGGAAAGGTTTAACCCCACGGCATCACCATAAGGACATAATACAAGGTCTATAAAAGATCTTCTCTCATGATTAGAGAAGAAGAACTGCCCAAAAAGGCTTTCTATGCAACAGACGATGCAAGTCTCCTAAAAAAGCTCTCTATCAGAAGTATGGGTGACTTGTCTAAAATATCCATCAGTTCGCTTAATGAAGGAAAAGGAACTCCTCCCACACTTATATAGACTAGCCAAGTCTCACCGAAGAGTCCAGAACAACTCCCAACCGCTTTCATTGAAAGCCTTGAAAGAAAATGAGGCAAACTCATCTGTGACAGTGAGACACGTGTAGCCTAAGGTATGGTCTGGGTCAGATGAAACAACATGCTGACCAAAAACTTTGACTGTGCAAGGAAGGCCCTTTGCCAGTGAAACTGTTCAACTCCTAGTCCGCGAAGGGAGCTAAGAATTAGGGGGCTTAATGTTATGAGTAGTATATGGATATACTAAATAGACTGGCAAAGGCTTGGCTACAAGCCAAGTCCGGATGTACGCAAGCCAAGCTCAGCAAGTCACTGTCTACATGAGCACAAAGTAAGGCAGAGTCCCAGCTCGAGATCTAGCTCGCGTAGCTAACAGTCTGCTATGCGAGCTCGCATTGCCAAAGATGAGCTCACAAAGATTATCCTTACTAACCAAAGGCCAACAACGACCAAGAATCCTAGCTTGCAAATATTGCACCTCGCTCAACTGAACAACAAAGCAACAACCTCTTAGACTCAGTATGGGGGATCGACCGACAAGAAACAGCACCACAGGCCCACCGGCAGAAAGTAAACATCAGAAGTCAGTTGGCAGTCTACAGAAGATATTTTGCAATAGTTTAGGTTGTCTTGTATATTTATTTTGATGTAACAGAAATACAAATTATGTAATTATATTTGTAACCTCTCCATCCTCTATAAATTAGAGGTAGGAGATCATTGTAAGAGAAAGCGAAAAATGGATATACCAAAACTCTATAAAACTCTTCTCAGATAAATAAAATGCTATCATGGACGTAGGGGTCAGTGCTACCCGACTTTGGCCAAATCACGTTAAAAAATGTCGTGTTGCTGCTGCTTTTCCTTCTATCCTTCTCCTTTGTTGTCAATCTTCATCAACTGGAAATAGTTTGAGTCTATAAGAATCCTTCCTATTGACTAGAGTTTGGCCCAGAACCAAATTTCACCGTCAACAATATAAGATTAGTCCAAAGAGAATTTAGGAATTTCTTAGGAAGAAGTGAATTTTTTAGGCAGAAAGGAATATAAAATTTTGGATATATGATCAGAATCATGAGCATGATCATAGGTGAAATTTAAGTAGAATCGCGTTTAGAATCACAATATTCAGTAGGAAAGGATTGATTCAACTTAAGAAAATTCAGTTGTCATTGGAGTCTACTCGTTGAAACCCTTTAGGAAGCCCAATATAAATGTGATTAGAACTGAAGAAACAGTATTATAAAGAGTCGATTCGAATCATGAGAAAACAACTAGAATTTCAATTCGAATCTTAAGATGCTAAACTATAATATTGCTTTGTAGCTACAAGCATGATCACGAGGTTTGGTTAAAAAACTATGATTTGACTCACACAATCTAGGAATACAAGAATAACAATAGAAAAACAAGGGAAAATAACTTGCAATTCCAAACCACCTCATAAAAATTCAACACAACACATTTTGGACACTTAAACATGCATAAAACTCAGCTATTCTAATAGAGGTCTAACTATTATATTGACCCACCCATTCAAACTCAAGCTTTACCACCAAATCATAGATATCTTTTTCTTTCAACTTGCATCACCATTCAATAAATCACAAGTTGCAAATGCATCATAGTTCCCAAGAAATGTAAGAATTACTCACCTTGATAGCTGAAACAGGAAATCACAATTAGTCTCACAAAACCTTCTATACTCTTCAAGAGCAAAAAGAAGAGCATATTAGCTTTTAGATTTTCCCAAGGTTTTCTCTCTTCAACTAATCATATATAATCATATTAAAGTTCCAATGCAACAAAATAAGCTATATCTAGTAGATTCAAGCTTTAAAATACCAGAAAAATTAAGTTAATTCATGGGTTGAACAGTGTCATAAATAGTGACTGCGGGCTTCAAAAATTCATAACTTAAGTTTTTCTCCATGAATCAATAGTATCTTGGTATCAATTTGAAAAGAAAATAGAGAGGAATCAACTATAAAAATAAGTGAAAATAACATAGAAGAATAAATGCTTACCTGAAAAGAGAGAAAAAGAGTTATAGACAGAGGAAAAAAGTGCAAGTTAGAGAAGAAATTTTGCATGGGTAGCAACTAGAGATAGGCTAAAGAAGAAGATAATGAAACAATTAAGGAGGGGTAAAATGGGAAAAGAAAAGTCAACTTAAGTCTTTGACTTTTCCTTTTTAATAAACTTTCCTATCTTATAAATTTCAAGTCTAAATTTGACATACTCACCATTCGCCTATGGCCATAAAATTTTAATGCAAATTAACTAAGCTAATTACCTTTGTAACAATTATAATTTTACACTCAATAGGTCATTGTAGCCTTAGTTTCGATCCTTCAAACGTTTTCCCAAAATTAATTTTCCAATAACACGAATTGTGCTCTATAAGCATTAAGATTGGAAATTTAAATCTCCTAAAGGTTCCTTAAATTCATATAATCTATTTCTATCTTATTCAAACACTTCGTGTCTCTAAATTTATAGTTTCAAAATTTTTGAGAATTTTAATTTCCTCTTTTTTAGATTTTTAAAACTATTTTATTTTTAAAATTAACTTTAGAAAATTTAGGTTTTTATAACCTAGTTTGATCCACCAAAGAGAGCTATCAAGTCTCACCCTATATATTCTAGTAGTTATCCCATTTAGATTATAGGGATTTGCACTATATAAAGGAATAAGAATTATGTACCTTCACTTTCTCCTTTTTACTCTTTTTCTCTATTTCTTTCTTTTAGGAGAATTATGAAAATATGATTCATATTCAGGTATTTAATTCAATTATATGTCTATTAATAATTGATAATTATTTTTAAATATATGTGTCATATAATATTATTAGATCTATTTTATTCATGGTTGAATCTATTAAAATCCAATAGATTTTCCTCTTTTTCTATTTAAGCATGTTCCTTTCTTCTTCTTTTTTTGTTATGCAAGGGCTATATTGGAATCCACATTTCAGGATTTAAATATTTTCTCTTGAAGCCAGAGCTTTTTCAAGCTATATTAGACTAATGATTCAAGTTTAATAGTTTGTTACTAATTGATTCATATGTAGGTGAAGCATATTATGCAGATAAGAAATTAGTTTTAAAAAATGGCATTTCAAAGCTATAGTCAAAAATATTTTTGCTTGCAACATTAATTCATAATTAGGTTTCATTAAAGTTCACTCTATTCATTTTCTTATCTTTTCTTTTTGTAGTATAGCATAAATAGGAGTGGAAGTGAGCCAGATTAAACCAGGTTTTGTTTTAAATAGGCCAGGCCTATATTATAAAATAACAGCCTAAACCTAACCCATTAATGTATATAAGGCCTTATTTCCAAGCTTGGCTTGGCCCCGTTAGCCTATTAGAGGCCTATATTCACATATAAACCTTTAAATAGGCCTAAGGGCCAAGGTTTAAAGGGTCTCAAATAGGTCAATGGCTTATTTAAGTCTACATAAGCATAATATACACATAATATTACGAAATTATGCTAAAAAATTATGTAAGAACCTATTAACAAAACAAATGAATAAATCCAAACACTCATAAGTCATAACACAAAATTATAAATTTAAATATCCAATATCAAACATTAAGTTCCAATAACATTAACAATACAATAAACAATAAAGACAAACTAGTTCACCATAAATAATAAAATAAACATTGAGAATTTAAAGAAACCAAGATTAGCAATAGGCAAGTTGATCATCACATTGTTCTCTTCACCAATATCAAATTCTTGTTTTTGCTAGAATAAAATTGAACAAAATCAATAAATAGGTTAGTAATGGGTCAATATTAGGAATGCTAAAAAAACTTATAGGTTTTTCAAAAAAAAAAAAGGCCTGGGTGACCTAATAGGCCAACAGATCAAGCTTTGAAAAACTGGCATGACTTATTTAATTAAACAGATCTATTCATTAGTTTTAACCTAACTTGTTTAATTAAGGCCTTAAACAAGCCAGACTATAGCTAATAGATGGCCTGATCCATTTCCATCCTAAGCATAAATATTAAGAGTTTCTTAGCATCATTGAAATGCAGAGATTTTGGTTTCACAGAGAAGCTGGACTACTCTTCTGCAGTAGCTCTCTTTGGATACTCCCTCATTTTGGCCATATTGCAATGTCTTAGGGTCAGGGATGAGGTTGCCACAGTTATGGTTTCTGCTCCACTAATTGCTTTTGCCACCACCCATATAATGTATCTCAGTTCTCATTCTCGATTTCTATAAACTGGACTACGCTTTCTAATTGATGTTAATTGACTATAGAAACACAACTTCAGGAGCAAGAAGAATCATTTGATATTGCTTCTTGCTAACACTCACATAAGGTTACATCTCAAACTTTGAGAACGTTTCTGCAAGGTACACAATCACCTATCATTTCTGTCTCATTTCTGGAAAAAGCATAATAGCCTTGCATTAACTGTCGCAAATATGCTATGATGGGTTGAAAGGATGGACTTTCTCTTGCAAATTTTCTTTACGATTTTGGCAGTAAATAATTTTAGTTGCAATTCTTAAATGCTGAAGTGATCCTTGACAAAGTTTAATGTGGAGTTTAACCTTCTGGTTGTTATTAAGAAAATGTTTGCTTTCTCGTGTGGACATTTTAGCCTTTTTATTGAGAAAAAAAAAAAGTTGTGACTTATGTTTTAAGTATTCAGGATGATGCCAAATTGGTACCACTGCAAAATGTGAAGGTAATGATTGGTTTAAGTATTTCATATTTTCATTTTAAATGAAAATAGAAAATAAAGTTAAAAATATGTTTAGTTTAATTTTGTTGAAAATATTTTTTGGAAATATTTTCTAAAATGAGTTGAAAATTGAAAATAAAAAAAAATTATTTTTATTATTTTCGTTTTTAAAAGTTAAAAATACTGTGGTATTATTACAAATTTTAAAATTCTTAGTTAATTAAAAATAGATAAATTAAATATATTTTCATTGCTTAGAAACAAAAAACACTAAACTAAATCAAACATGTTTTTTAAAATTTCAAATTCTGAAAATAAAAATTATTTTCAAAATAAAAACAATAAATGAAAATAAGAAACATTTTTTTTAAACTAAACACCCCCTGAATTGCCTTACGTTTTTAAGGCTTGGGCTTGAAGGTGAACACAAATATCAAATGTTGGTCTTTGGTCTTGACATTTTTCTTTGCTCTGTGTGGTTTAAAAGGTCTCGGCATCTTGGACATACTTGCCTGGGTTAGGTTGTAAGTTTCATACATGAAAATTGTTACTTTGTATCATGATATGTTCATATGTCAAGTTTAACGTATTGATGATGGCGACCAATTTTTTTCGCTCCAAATGATTTTCTGTTTGTGGATGTTTTCGTATTGTTATAAGATTTTGTAGTTATGATTTATCAGAGAAATAAGGACATATAAAATGTTGTGCATTATAATGTGCATAAGTAGTGTACTCGAAAATATATTGTTGGTTATTCTACTTAATTATTATGTGATTTTATTTTAGTTTATATTTTATTCCTTATTCTTACATTTGTTGACATTTTTTCAAAAATAGTGTACTTATTACTTAATTTCAAGTGTAATTGAAAATTGCATTATGTCATTAATAACAATATTTATAAAAAAAATGTCAATAAAAAATAATATAAAGTCGTGGTAATGCCAGGGTAACAATCAAGTTTATATAAACATGATACTAATAACAATAGAAGGCCCAATTGAAGATTAGCAAACTGTGGGCTCAAAATGCTATTGGCATGACTGATAGGTCCAAGACTACGAACGACTGATTTTGCTATTTTGGCGATTTCCTATGTAGTAACGATTTGATATCAAGCTGAAGACATTATATATTAAGTAATTTGTATGTATATGCGTTAAGCAACATTTTACTCTCTTCGTTGTCCAAATAAATTTAGGGGAGAAAATGCACCTACTTTTGTTCAACAAATTCATTTATAAAGTTGTATAAGGGTATAATTTAATAATAGTGTAAAGGGCAAAAATACAAATAATCTCTTAAAAGTAAAATTTAATGTTATATAATTTCACTAAAATTTTAAATCTTATAAATAATTTTTTAAATTTTCAAGAAAATTTAAAATATTAAAATTTCAATTAAAAAATAGAGAAATACATGTAAGTTATCCATGACTCTTTCTATCTATTTTTTATAACTAATTTATGATTGATTTTTTTTTTAAACTAAATTATTATCAACAAGTATTAAGTCTTTAATGCACTTAGAATATGATTGAAGGTAAATACTTTGAATAAACTATTGCTGAAATTTGATTTGACTGTATTCAAAGATGTGAGATATGTGTTTTTTTTTTTTTCCTTTACTACTTTGTGTTTATTATACTAAAAAAAATAGCTAAAAAGAGTCATGGTGGCTCATCTACCTTTTATTATTTCTTTAAATTGATATTTAACTTTTTCAGTTTTTTGAAAAATTCAAATGAATTATTGGCGAGATTTCAAACTTTAGGCGGTCAAGTAACACCAACCTTAGTTTAGAAGGATTATTTGTATTTCTCCCTAATGTAAAATGGCATGACTTACGAGTTAATGAGTAATTTATGATAAATTATATTATTTCTATTAAAATTTAATCTAATTACATTTCACTCTTTATTTTTATAAATATATGTTTACATCTCTTATTTTTATATTTTAAATGTACGTTTACTTTCTTTCTTGTCGTACAAAAATAATGAAGATAAATATATATATTTATAAAAATAAAAATATATGAATGTAATTAGATTAAATCTCAAGAGAGGAATAATAATTTATTTTATAATTTAAATGACAGTTTCTAGGTATTCAATTACATTTCCTATTATTTGCATTAACACTCAAACTCCTCTGTTTCTTTTTTGGAAGTTTACTCATTAAATTTTTACTGTGTTATGAATTTGTAAGTTTCTCTTGTTTAAAATAAAAGTTTAGAATTATTATAAGCTGTTTCATTTCTATGTCTAAACATATTACCAATCTCTCTAAGATGTTAATTCTAAAATCTGAACATTTTACTTATAATGGTTGGTTGCATAATTTAAATATAAAATATAAGTAATCAAAATAAACAAAATTTATTAGTTCATTTAATTTAAATAATTGATAATTCTATCATGTTACACAATTTATCATTTTTGGTTTAAATCATCATTAATTTATTAAGTTTGTCATCTTAACAACGGTGTGCCTAATCTATCACAAAATTCCTTGTACTTTCATTTAATTAAATGTATTTTTCCATATACAATTAAATGAAACTAATCATCACAAAAGATTTGTGAATTTAGTATTATCATTTAACCAAAAAATAATAATGAAAAGCAATCTTCCATAACATCTTGATGTGGCCATCGAACATGGGACTAACCTATAGGAGTGATAAATATATAAAAAAATTTATTAAAATTATGGACTATAGAAAAAAACAAAATAAAATATTATTTTTTATCTTTTCAAAATTGAGGGAAATTAATAAGGTAAGAAATTGAAGGGAACAAATCCCAAATTTTCATCCGTGAGTGAACAATTATTTTAATGATTTATTAATTTAATTTATATCGATTTGATCTTTAAGAGATTTTTAATATAAATTTAATCCTTCAATTATTTAAATGTACATGTTTTTATTTTTATATTAATTTATTATTTAAATTCTTAAAATAAATAATGATATAATAACTAATTTACTAATATAAAATTATTATAGTATTAATATGGATATATTTTTATCATTCCTACACTAGAAAACGAAAATTTGATCAATCATTTTTCATTAATTGTTTAATAAGAGACTAATATAGAGATTTGATTGCATATAATTGAATAACTGAGGAACTAAACTAAAACCAAAATTGTTCAAAGGTTTTGATTGAATATAATTGAAAAATTAAAGAACTAAATTAATATTAAAATTCTTTAAAGAATTGAACTGATATAAAGTAAATTTGTGAGGAACCAAAATAATTGTATAGTATTTCATCCTTGGTTTCAACTTTCAACCAATTTTTCTATAATTAAATTTAATTCATTTTGATAAAAAAATAATTTTAATTATTTACAAATTAATTTTTCAAATGATATTTAAAATAATAAATTTAATTAATTTGCAAATGGTTCTTTTATTAAAATACATATTATTCAGGTGAAAAGTAAATTTTAATTATAGCATTAATTGCAATCCTTTAATATTCAAATTAATTGTAATTTGTATCTATTAAATAGAATATCGTTATTGCAGAAGTTAAACCAAATCAAATTGATAATTTTTGTAAAATTGAAGACAAAATTTTCTGATTGACGTACAGATACGTTTATTGGGAGGACAACGTGTCAATCATTTTGAGGGTAATTAATGAAACTAACATCAGCAAGTCAAAAGAGCATGCAAATTATATGATTCATCTAAGGTAGAATAACTCTTTGTCATCATGGCATGACCTACAATTTCCCTTGCAAATAATTGTCAAGCTAGGATCTTTTAGTAACATTGTATGGCAATTAGAAATTTTAATCTTTAATTTAATGAAAGTTGCTTATGTGCTCCAAATTTGATCCAATTTGTATAACCAAAAAAAATAGAATTATATTTTTTGCAATTAATACAATTATTTTGTATATTATAGGATGCATTGATAATAAGAAAAAATATAAATTATTTTCTCTAATTTTAAGGTAGTTGTATTTAGCACATGTAATTATTAATTTTGGCAATCATTTGCTAAACATATTCATAAGTAATAAATTATACCAACATTCATTAGTGATTTGAAGAGATAAACATACTTTATTTAACATAAAATTTTGTACAAAAATCAAGATGTTGTGGTTAAAATTTGAGAGCAATTTGTAATTGTGTATTAATTTTTTATTTTTTTTATTTTAGATATTTTGATTATTTTGACATAGTTTACTCGTTCAATACAAATAAGAAAGCATATAAACATAATTCTTATATTTTTATCTTCATATCAGCCACTCAGATTGCTCCTAATGTTATGGAAATAGACCTTATACGAATGTAATTTATCATTTATGAATAACTTTGATAGTTGATTGCAAAAATTATAGTTATAGATATTACATGTAACTAGCTTAAAGTTTGAGAAGGTGATTTGTATTTTTTTCTCCCTTGATAGTATTGTAAATAATAAATCAATAATATAAAAAATAAAATATTTAATCCCACATATGTTTTGTGATGAATAAATATTCTAATTAAATCTTGGTTAAATAACTCTCGTGCTCCCTATTGTTATACTCAATTTCTAATTAAGTCTATATAGTTTAGAAGTTTGAATTGAATTCTTATATTTTTATTTTTGTTTTTAATTAGCTATTTTCTATCTTTTTTTGTTATATTTTGTTAATAATTAACACACTTGGATAATACTATTTTGATGTGATTTAATAATTATTGATATAAAGCTTCTATACAATTTTTATTTATTTTGAGTGATAAATAAATTAGACAAAATTAAGATATTTTATAAAATTATTTCATTTTTAAATGAAATGATAAGTTTTTTATTTCTCATTTTATACACTGCTAATAGATTATTATCTGTGCTAGTCAATTGCTAACAAAATCTAACAAGAAAATGAGAGTAAATATTTAATTAGAAATAAAAAATAAGTATAAAATTAAATTCAAAACTTTTAAATGATAAGAATCTAATCAGAAATAAAGTAAAACTATAGAGAGTAAAGGAGTAATTTAACCTTAAATCTTTAATAAATTTAAAAATTTATATAATAGTATAAATAAAATTAAATAAAATAAAAAATCCAAATAAAATGAAAATAATCCTATTCATCTTAATAGGGTAACAAATGAATGGAGTGCTAATATCAAACCTGTTATATATAAAAAGTGGCCTTGCGAGGACGAGTCCCCGAATGCGATAGAGATCAAGTCCCTCGCTTCGACGAGAAGCCTCCAATAGGCTTCGCTTCGCCCATCAAAAAACGGCAACAACGAAGTACTCCTAACATCAGCCTCGCCTCGCTCGTCACAATGCAACGACACTACGAGGGGATTCAGGTACATTCTGAGGAGTGGCCTCCCCCGTAAGGGACGGCCCGGCGAAGAATCATAAGACCGGATCATCGAGTGGCTGATCACTCCGCTCAAGTCCGCTTCCTTGCTACAGTGGCACTCGGCTCACTACAACAAAACCCGCAACGCCCTTGAGTCAGGAATCCCCTGCTCAGGACGTCAAGCAGCAGACACAAGTCTACCACCAACCTAGGGAGACCATCCAGTAGCCTACTTTTTGCGGTAGCCGGATTGTAGCCCTTTTGTCATCTTTTTCTCATTTATAATTTGATGTAACACCACTGTAGTTGGTAATTAATGCATGTAACACCTCCTTCCCCTATAAATAGGATTACATTGTTAGAAGGGGAGGTTTTTGTAAGCAGAAACTCTGCAAATCACTTTTAATACATTAATAAAAGCTCTGCTGTGGACGTAGGGTCTGGTGCCATCCGGATTTGACCGAACCACATTAAACATGTTATTTCTCCTTTCCTCTTTCCTCTCGGTTCTTTTTCTTCTGCACTTCGGAGGCAGTATTGAGTCCCAGAACTCATCCTTATTGGCTAAAGTTCGAGTCCTCCATATGAACCGAATTTCATCATCAATATTTTGGTGCCATCTGTGGGGATCATCTACTTTTTGAAGTTTCCATTGCAGTCTGATAATGGCCAGAGGAAGAATAACTCAGAGTTCTATAGTTCCGATTTCTCAGCAACACACCGTTGCGCCTGAAACTCAAGAGGCTCAAACGCCCAATCAGTCCCGATTGACCCTCGAAAACATAGTTAAAGAATTGGCTGAAACTGTTAAGGTGCTTGCTCAGGCACAAGCACAAAATGCCCAAAGACAAGAAGAGGTCATGGCACAACTCCAGTAGCTTTGAGAGGAAGCTCAGAGGGAGGCTCGCGACAGCCAATGACTGGGGGGCTCGTAACGGGCAAAAGTTCGACCCCTCAGTGCGAAGATCAGCATCCAACAATGAAAAAGGTTCTCCAGAGGCTGAAACAGCTAGAGGAGCACCCACAACCTCAAAGCAATCAACCTCACTATGAGGAAACCTCACTGTTTTCTACAGAGATCGAGAAGCAACCTCTCCCTCAGAAGCTCAAAGTGCCTGTTATCCAGCTGTACGATGGGAATAGCGATCTAAGCAACCACCTGGATGTGTTCCACACTCAAATGGACCTCTAGACGATTGATCCCGTGGTGAAGTGCTGCATCTTTCCTACCATGCTAGGGGCAATACCTCATGCTTGGTTTAGGCGCCTCTCTGCTCGCAGCATCGACAGTTGGGAAGAGTGCTAACGAAAATTCGTTGACCAATACCAGGCCCTGAAGAAGTAACTCGCGCCTCCTTGCCACCTCACGATAATTTTTCAGTGTAAGGATAAGCCGCTCAAGGATTACATGGCCCGATTCAGGCACGAGGCTAACTCCATGGAAAATCCCTTGGAGGAAAGTATTTTAACAGTTATCTCAACAGGACTTCGTAAAGATGGCAAATTGTACAAAAGCCTCCACAAGTCCCCCACTCGAGATCTCGTCGAGTTTTATGATCGGGAGACCAAGCAAATAAGATGGGAAGAAACTTTCGGAAGAGAGGAACCCAAGCATAAAGCGGGCCAAAATGGTCCCATCGCGGGCAAAAAGAGGGGTAGCGAGAGTCACGACAACCCCACTCCTCATCTCGTAAAGAAAGCAAAACCTTAGCGACCCGAAGGCCGCTTCG
>JANHAO010010888.1:0-17342 GCA_026873985.1 Saraca asoca | reverse complement strand
AAGATCCTAGTTGTTTTCTGTTTTGCAGGTTGTGATTATATCAGGATGGCTTCTACAGGTCAGATCTATAAACATCCTTATTTCAATATTCTAAACTTCATGCATATTGATTAGAATTTAATTATTACAGATTATCCATTAAACCTACTTAAATTTGTGGTGGTGCTATGGCTGCCATGTAGTAAATGGAAGTCCATTTCTTGTTTCTTTGACAGACATTTTCTAAATTAATTTCCTCCAATCCGATTGAGCTAAGACTTCAAAGTGGCAGTTATTTTGCCCATTATTTTCTTATCTTTTAAGAGTCAATGCAGCATTATTGCATTACATTACATATCACTGGTTTTTAATTTGTGGAGTATGTAAATTTCATGATTCTTCATTTTTTTCTTTTTTACTTCGAAAATTTTATAGTAATAATAATAAAAAAAAAAGAAGACAAATTAAGTCATCATCTCATGATCAATAGGATTGAGCAAATGAGTGACGGATTATTGCAGAAATCTATTCATCCAGTCATTCCTTTTAAATGAATATAAGTTTGTTTGTTAAATCAGATAATTAAGATAGAGAGCAACGAGATACACAACTATCCTCAAGCGTAATTCATACTATCTTGCATCAATTATTGTTATTTATAATTAATTAGGAGAGAATATGAATTCAAATGTAGAAGTATTTATATAGTTTTAAATTGTAGTTATTACTATAATATTACTATTGCACTTAGTTTCAGAATCATAGTCTTTCATATTTTTTTCTTTGTAATGGTCACATTTTTTTACGGTTATCTACAATTTTATTAAGGTTTAATTGTAATTTTGATTTCTCTAAATTTAAAATAAAATGGTTTTAGTCTCTCTAATTTAAAAATCTCAATTTTAGTGTCCAGTAATTTAAAATTGCTTGATTTTGATCCTAACATTTGCATCCCGTCAATGTCTAACGTGGAATGCTCATATGGCACTATTTTTGCTTGCATGACATATCAAATGAGTTGTCAATTTGGCATCCTATTTAACTTATAAAACAGCCTTAGTTTACGTTTGATTTGGGGCAAAATAAGAGAAAAAATTTACAAATTAAAATATAAAAAAATTACTACAACATGCGAAAAAATTATTTTAGGTTATCAAAAAAAATTGCTTCCCAAACAAATTGTTCATTTAATTAAAAATAAAAAAGCTTCTAATCTCACTACAAGTAAACTCTAATTACATGATCATAATATAAATAATCAATAGATTATCAAAATCAAAATAATTTTATAAGCAAAATAATGTTGACAAATAAATAATATCCAACTAAGAGTATAATAAATATATTATGCAACGGTATATGAGAATCTGACATAAAATTTTCAATAGAAAATAGAGAATATAATAAATGAATCCTCAATCATGCAAAATTTATATCATATGATTTTAATAATAATTTTATAAGGCAAAAAAATAATATTCAAAGATTTTCTCCTTTACTTTTAAAGTTAGAATACATCTCATGATATTCCATAACTATCATGTGTGGAGTTTCCTATCAACTTATTTACATGCCAATCAATGCACAAAGTCAATGATCCATTCATAGAGTTCAATTTGAGCTTTTAAAAAAAAAAATTATGTAAATTTTTACCTTAGATCAAATTATACATAAAATAAAATTTTATTACACAATACTTTTTATTTGATAAATCTAATAAAAAAATATACAATTTGATCTCAAAATCTTATACACATCCACTAAAACATAAAAAAGGAGTCCATAAGAAATCATCAATAAAAACATTTGCCAGCAAATACGCCTTGGTACGAACCGAGAAAACCTTGACCCGATAGGTTTGCAAATCATGTAGAAATCCAGTTTCAATGAGAACATAGAATGCTTTACAATCAAGTTTTCATTTATTTTTCTCATCAAATTTATATTTGAACCTTACTAAAAAAATTCTTATAATGAATAAGACAATATTTCACAAGCATTATTGCTAAAACCAAAACAAGCATTTAAATTAAATAATAATATACAACGCTAGATTGTTATATTTCATCATTTACTAAAATACACATATAATTAATAATTTAATTTATACAATATTTTATATAATTAAATCCACATATAAGTTCAATCACATAAAAATAATCAATTATAATTTCAATAAGAAATTATCATATAAATATATTTTCATACAAATTATTCTAAAATAAAAAACACAAAGCACATTTTTCAAATTAGACAAATATGAAACTCACATAAATAGATAAAATTAACTCACACAAATAGCCATAAAAAAGATTTATTCATGGCATAATAATGCTATCATGTAATTCACCTCTTGTTTTTATCCCAATTTAGAGATAGTCATATAATGCAATTAGAACTAATTAAAGTGTTTACATTTGACTTAGATACTTAATGAACTTAGTCAACTCATAAAAACAAACAATGAAAGTAAAAAAAAAAAAAGTTGACATCAATTTATCAAAGTGACATTCAAATTCGTATAATTCGTATAATATAAATTTATTTAAAGTATAATATGTATTTTAAAGAAACATAACATTCTATCTAATCAATAATATAAAAAATTAAGAATTTAAAAATTAATAAATAATTTAAAAACAATTTTAAATTTTCAATTCTTAGATTTTTTTATTAATAATTATAATATTATAACTTATTTTTGAAAAAAACCATACACTTTAGAATTGGAAACGGAGGTTATCCAAAAGATGATAAGTTTCATTCTATTTTTGTAGCAAAGATATAGGTAATATTTAATTGTTGAATGTAGTATGCATGAATCAGATGAAATTGAAAATAAAGGGAAAAGTGATTGGCTTTTGGGGAGCCGGATTTGCACCACTACATATCCGTGTTCTCTTTTTTCTTCCTCCATTAATTCAAAAGCCCTTTCTTTCTTCTCTCGTGAATGCCAAAGGTCTTGACTGCATTATCTTCTTTCTGGGTTTAGCCTTATCCAAATGCAACAAACAAAATCTTCCTTTTCAAATTCAATCTGCTGCCATTGCCTCCAACTCAGATTCAGACATATCCTTAACTTCCCATATTTATTCTTGTAATATTTTTCTCATAAAATTTATGATAAATCAGATCTTTGCATTAATTTCTAATGTTACATATCATTTATTATACATCATATTTAATTTAGGGATTAATAGTTGAGATATTCTATTATATATAGCACAATCAGGATAAATTATATCCAATTTTCTTTAGATTTAACTTAATTATATTTATATTGTTTTATTTTAAAAAAAATATTCTCATTTTATTTTTGAAATAAAAGTACGATAAATTTTGATTTTTAAGATCTGTAAAATGAGAAAATAAATAATTATAATTAAAATTTCAGATAACACTCCGATGATTCAATTAACGTGAAAATAAAAATGAGAATGAGATTGAATGCCCTTTGTCAATAGTATATATCTTGATTTGTAAAAAGAAGTGGTGCATAAATTATTATTTTGGGTTGAGTCCATTTGACTAATTCTTAATCCAATCAAATAATCATAATCCTAAATAATTTTTAAATTATTATATTTAAATAGTATATTTGTTATAAATTGTTGTAAATCATTTTATTGAATTCATGCCTATTCGGTTATCTTCTAGACTAGTTAACAAATCATAACATAAAATATATTTATTTTGGACAGTATTGGAAGAGGCAAGTGTAATTTTAGTACCATTTCTACATCCGACATTTTATAAATTTTTTTGTTTATTTTAACTATTTGTCACTTTAAAAATAAAAATGTATTGATTTTTTTTTCTAATTTTACTCATGTTATCTTTATTAAATTCCCAATCAATCAATATACTAATAAATGGACTTTTAGTAAATAGTAACATAGAATGTAAATCGATACTATTTGATAGTATTCTTAATTCTTCTACATTCATGTTAAATAAATTATGAAAAGGAGTAGATGAAGTATTAATTAAAGTCATCATCCTTTAACAAAATGGCCTTTTCGTGATGGCCAGTTTTTCAATTCACCTCACAGGTAAAGCCTGCCCATCAAATAAGGTATGGTATAGTTGACTCATAAAGTAAATTTTTGTAAAAAAATTAAACTTTTTAAGAAATAAATTCTCTTATAAACTTTATAGGAAATACTTAAAATTATTAAGTTAATAATATAAATTAAAAATTTACATAAAAAATTCTTTTTACCTAGAGAAGGTAGATAAATTAACTTTCAATATTTTGCTTAAAATAGAATTTTGTAAAAAAAATTCTACTGTTTTTCACTTTATTAATTAATGACCAATTGAATAATATATCCATATACTAACTCTCATGGATTATATATATTTCTTGCCATTTAATGGACCCAAGACTTTAGGTAAACTATTTAAACTCTTTATTACTAAACCATACAGGGTAACTTATCTCTTGGATCTTGGTTGCCTAGTATGAAAATAATTACTACAAATCAAGTTTATCCAAAGCATATTGATTTCAGATCCCGGCCCAGCCACAAATGTCAAAGTAATTGCAACATTTGCAAAATTAGAAATAATTATTTTGATTTCAATTTTAACCATAATTAATGTCTGTAATTGGATAAGCTTATCTAATTAGTGTTTTCTTCCGCCTTTATCTGATCAGGGTCGGTGGGTTAGTTGCAGAAAGTCCTCCATATCTGGAAAGGTAAATTAAGCAACAAAATTAAAAATAAAAGGATTATGCTTGATACATAAAAGGATTATGCTTGATACTTATTTGAGAAAATCTATTGTAAGTTTTACGAGAATTTTCATATTTTGTATAATTTTTAATTTGAAGTCATAATTTTTATATAAATTTTTTGAAAAAATTAAAAAAGATTTGATGTAATTTTAAATGATGAAATAATATTTATTTATTTATTTATTACATGTAAAATCTATTTATATTTATATATTTTTTAAAAAATTATGATTTTTATGTTAAATTTTTTACATATACAAAAGTATTGCTCAAAATGAAAATATAAAAATAATTAATAAAGCATTTCCTTAAATTAAGAATAGCCGTGTTTCTGGATAAACATCATAACACATATTTGGTGAGTGTCACATGTGAAAAGCAATATTTGAGAATTCCCTTCCAAATTATTATTTATTTTATGAGGCAATCTGCCACGTCATTTAATCATAGCATCCATTATCTCAAAATAAATATTTTTGCTTTTCAGCTACCTTTTCTTTCCCTCATTTTCAAATATTGCTTGAATAAACAGCATTGTCAAATACAAAGTGCCCTTCATTTTTTTAAAGAAAATGTTTTCAGACATTATTAGTTGCACATGTGAATGACTTTATTAGTCAGCTGTGAGTCAGGATGACTAGGATATCATAATTAACAGTAATTATTTTGGCTAATTAATTACCTATTAAATTTGGGATTTGTTAATATTGAAGTTACTAGATAAGGAATATCTATTTTTCTAAATGTCATTAGAAGTCGAGAATACATTATAAAAAAGCACATTTTATGTATAAAAAATTTACGTTTTTAACATAATTAAATATTTTTTAATTATTATCTTCAGGTATGGTATAGATTTAATAAATTTTATTTGAATCAATGGATATTTATCCAATAAGTCAAATCCAAATTAGATTAATTACTTAATGGTTTAAATTTGAATCTAACAATTAAATGCTCAATAAATTTTAGTTCTCTTTTTAAGTATCATATTAGATCCGTCAAAATAATATATTCTATAATAAGTTAAATATTATCAATATCAAAAATTTTATTTTATATTTTTTTCATTTAAAAAAATTTATAATTATATTTTTTTAATTTCAAATCTATCTAAAACAAATTTTTGTCAATTCCTTAAAGGAGTCTGGATATTTAAGGAATCTGTAATGACCAGTTCTAATCAAGTTTGGATGGAATCAAACTTAGATCAAATCTACTTGCACTCAATCCATTATCATCCCTTATATTATAAGATACTCTTTAATAAGATCATGTTTATATTGGAAACAAAACATACGAAAATTCAAATTTGATGACATGTCCTTATTTTTTTAACAAGAAAAAAAGGAAAAACCTATTCCTTGTTTTTTTTTTCTATTTTCTTCATTTGTATTGAAGAGTGAATTATTATTATTATTATTATTTTCTAACTAGCTAAAAAGAGAACTCAAAGGAGAATCTCAGAATATCAATATTATCATCATTTGGGCCTAATTTGTAAAGTTTCCATTGGTAAGTGGAATAAACTTTTCAATCGAGGTAATATTCACAGATTTGATGATTAAAATTTGTCCCATATTTCTGGTTTAGGAAATTTTAATGAAAAGACACTTGAAAATATATGCGATCCTAATCATAATCATGAAAAATGGAATAATAAGTAACTAAACATGGTTTAGTGATAAAAAATTTAAACAATTTATTATATATTTTAGATTCAAACTCCCTCAATATTAATATACAAAAAAATGGGAAAAAAAAGAGAGGATAACGTGATAAACTTTTGAATGAATATATCTGATTGCATGTTTAACTTTTTCAGGTCATAAAAATTTATCTGAAGATTTTATTAAAATGAATTTTCTCATAAATTCTTTAAACCAAACAAAAATAATTTATTTTTGACTCAACCAAAAAAATGAATTAGATAAAAGTATGCGTAAATTGATTCAAACACAAAATATCAATTGAAATGAATGTGTTTGCTATTACGTCCATGTGGGATATACAGGGTCTGTTTGAAAATCTGATTTTTTTTATTTTTAAAAATAATTTTTTTATTTTTCTGTTTTACAAAAATAAAAAAAAATTATTTGACAACCTGTTTTTAAAAATTATTTTTCAAAAATTATTTTCTAAAAGTGTAGCTGAAAAATAGTTTTCAGAAAATAGTAAAATATTATTTTATTTTATTTTTGTATATAACTGTTTTCAGATTTTTTTCAAAAATAAGTAAAAAATTTATTTTTATTAATGAAAAAATTATAAATAATATTAAATATATTTTTTTCATCTTAAAAAATAAAAAAAATATTTATTTTTAAAATTTATATCCAAATAAACTTTTTATTTTTTGATTTTTAAAAAATAATTTTTAAAAATAATAAAACAAAAATAACTGAAAACATTTCTAAACAGTCGCATAGTCTTCATATTATCTTGAATCCAAGTCACCAAAAAGCTTCCATGGCTATTTATCTGCCGCCTGCAGTTCTTGGAACCACAGGTTTCCCATTTGGTGTCAAAGTCTTTAGTTAGTGTCAATGTCAATTGGCAACTTGGATTGGAAAATTTCATGGATCTTTCTTGGCCTTATGCTTTTTCCAAAGTGAAAGCGGAATCTTTTGGCTAATTTTTATTTTTCTTGTTCATATCCATATAAAGTCAAATTCTATTTTATTTTTTTTAACAATATAAATGATAAATCATTTAATAGAAGAAAAAAAAACTTTAAGATAGTATTAAATGCAATTTTTCAAAATCTCCATTCTAATTACCCACTTATTAGGGTTAATTCAGAATTTAAGATTAATAATGAGCAGTCAATTCTGGCCTAACTCAATTATTGTGAGATTCCTCTATTGAAGTCTTTGTTCTCTTGGTCACGCCCATCCTACTGAAACCACCAGCTCTGCTTATGGATGCATCCATATTTTGATCCTTCTTTCCAATATGTTCTTCCTTCATTTACACTGCATCTTGCATAACTATTTCAAATCTTCCTCTTTTTTCTCATATTTACCTATCCAAAAAGAATTTGGATATTAATCCGCAATTATATAAAATTAATTAGGGATAGATAAGAATGAACAATTTACTTTACCTAATATCACCCATCAAAATTTACTGTTTATTTATTTTTCTTGACAAAATAGTTAATAGATAAATTAGTTGAATACTGTTAATTAGAACCTTAATTATTAGTTTAGGATCTCTTTTTTAACAATTCATCCTCCAACATCATGTACTAATTTAAAGGACGAGGGAATTAATGTAAAGAGTGATAGAGGATTAAATATTATTAAACATAGAATCAAGTTAAGTCAAATTAATTTTTAATGTTATTAAACATGATTAATATATAAGGATGTTTGAGCTCATCCCAAATTCAAATTAGTATTAATATTTTGAAGAGAATTTGATTCAACCAAATATTGTAAAACTTGAAATTCGTCACACTTTGACTTTTGACAACAAGCGCCCATAGCTCGTACTCGGCTTGAATTTAACTGAATTGAATAAAATATATAATTAACCAGTAATAATAATATATTTTTTAAATAGAAGTTATGATATTTAATATGGTTTAGAATATATTTTAATGTAATGCTTAAAATAGTAAAAATAAATTAAAATTTTTATTATATTATATTGATAAATAAATAATTAAAAAATATTATAATTAAACTTTTCATGAATTAAATGAATAGTGTAAGAAAAATTTAATTTGATTCATTTAATCAAATGATTTTTTATTTCGATATAAACAAATTAAAAGAAATGATTTAATCTAGAGTGAGTAATTGAGCCGATGGACTCAACTGCCTCCCCTACTTACCGACATAGAAACCTATCACAGTTTATTTTTGATAATACAAGAATACTTCAAATATCCTAAGAGTTAGATAATGAATAGGACTTGGCATATAATTAACAACTCATTATTTTGTTGATAATTTTATATTAATTTTTCTCTAAGTTTTCTTGAAATGAAACTTATAATGTGTCTCCAATAAAAAAACCAAAATAGAAAAAACTATTCTAGCACGTAACCACGTTGTATGATTCTCTTCTGTTTTCCTGTCATTTTGCTTTGTCCTAACTTAGATCCTAACAAATTTTTAATACGTAATTATTGATTTTGTGTATGTTTCTTATTCAAACATGATCTGGGATTTTGAATTATAGTAATGTAACTACCAATTATTGACACGTGTATATATTTCAGATTATAATAACAAACCATCCATCTCGTGAAAATTAGTTTATATATACTATATTTTGTTTTCACATATCGGCATATTATTTATCAATACGATGTCGTCACCTTTGAAAATCTACCAAAGAAAATTTGAATTTGGAGTTCTATTCAAACAAAACTTGGCATCTATATTTTATTTATTTTATAATATATAGCCTGTTTTGGGAAAATGAAAATACAACAGTTCTCTATGATGAACCGAATCTCATTTTTTTGTATTCTAGTTCTAGGCAGGTATGCAAAGTTCCGTTACATATTCAAGGTTAAAAAGAAAAGTAATTTTTTTAAAGAAAAATTTAAAAATAGGATAAATTATTTTACTTTATAATTATAACATGCCATTGATTTTTTAAAAATTTATAATGATACTTATAAATTATTTAATCCTTTATAATTAGTTGATAATAACATTTGAATTCAAGACATAAATAAATGGAAATAACAAATCTTATGGGTTGAAAATAAATTTTTTTCCATAACATTATATTGAATTAGAATATTGAGCATAGTTGAAAAACACCATATATAGATCTTACAGATGGACCATCACCTCATAAAATTTTGAGACAATTAAAAAATTAATAAATAAAAATATGTAGACTCTATGCATGGAACAATATATTACAAATATAATTATTTTCTATTATCATCATAATATTGGGATGGCAATATTATTATTTAGTGTATTTTAACACATAAAATATAATTTTATGTGAGGGGAGTAAGAAGTCAAACATTGATAAAATTTTGGATTCACATTCAAAAGGTTAAAATAGAGAGGTAATATTGTACGATGAATCAATGGACTTATCATCCGTCAATAAAGAATTTACCAAAAAACTATAAAATATTAAAATTGAAACTGCCACGTGTAAACATCCAGACGATGGCGTCCCTGGGCCTATCGCCTATAAGTACGTCCCTTCTCCAAAACTGTCGTTTGTGCCTGTGCTCCTTCCTTTTCTTCTACTCCTGGTTTTACACATTGCTGAGTTCAATCAATCTAAGGTGTAGGAATCGGAAGAAAACTCTTCATCGGAAAGAACCATGGCTGGCGGAGGTTTTGCTACTGCCGGGGGCGCCGGTGGAGATTTCGAGGCCAAGATCACTCCGATTGTCATTATTTCATGCATAATGGCTGCTACCGGTGGCCTCATGTTCGGATACGACGTCGGCGTTTCAGGTAATGGACTCTTCACCTTCTTCGCTTCGCTTTCAACTCACTGCTTCAGTGCCTCTTCCTTTCTACGCTTTCCGGCGTGAAGAATAATCAGAACGTTTTTTTTTGATTTCATGAATCAAACGACAACAGTAATTCTTGAAAATTTTTAGCAGCAAAATTTCTATATTTACAAAACATTTAACAAAATAAATATCTGTACGGAAGAGGAAGTGATTTGGCGTTTGTAAAATTTTTTAAAGGGGGAGGAAGAATAAAAAAAACCTTTAACTAATTGAAAAGAGAAGATTAATTTTAACTGAGAATTTTCTTAAATTAATTTTTATTTAAAATTAGATCAGATAAAAATTGATTTTAATTCTTGAAAACTTACTGAGAATAAAAAACTTTAACTGCCTTTTAATTAGCTGGTATTTAAGGATATTTGAACATCACTTTTCATAATCTAATTATTTTTTTAAATTCTCGTGAATGTTTTTTGCTGTTTTTAACAAGGATAAAGAAATGGATAATGTGAAATTTTAGCATCACTTTAACTGCCTTTTAATTAGCTGGTATTTAATGATATTTAATGATATTTAAACATCACTTTTCATAATCTAATTATTTTTTTAAATATTTTTTCTGTTTTTAACAAGGATAAAGAAATGGATAATGTGAAATTTTTTTCTCAAAAACGCCTTATTCCATTTGATAGTGCCTTTAATGGAGTTCATGAAAAGTTTTCTTTCGTACCGGCGAAGTGAGAATGTATTCGCCAAAATTACCTTATCGACCTTCTTCACTGAATCATTAACCCCCGGGATAGAGGGCATTTTAGAAATTTCGTTTCCTGTAGACGTTGACTTAGCTACTAAATTTTTGTTTTTGCGTTTTGATCAGGTGGAGTAACGTCTATGCCGCCGTTTCTGAAGAAGTTCTTTCCGGTGGTATACAGGAGGACAGTGGAAACGAAAGGGCTAGATAGTAATTACTGCAAATACGACAACCAAGGGCTGCAACTGTTCACGTCGTCTTTGTACCTGGCGGGTTTAACGGCAACCTTCTTTGCTTCATGGACGACGAGAAAGTTAGGAAGAAGGCTGACCATGTTGATAGCTGGCGTTTTCTTCATAGCGGGCACTGCGTTTAATGCAGCTGCGCAAGACCTTGCCATGCTCATCGTCGGCAGAATCTTGCTTGGTTGTGGAGTTGGTTTCGCTAATCAGGTTTCTATACCTTGATCTATGCTTATACTTTGTTGCCCTCTATTTTATAATTTGCTCAAGAAAATGTGTATATTACATCAAGGACATAATCGACAAGAGACGGAAAAAATAGTGTAAGATATTTATTGGAGCAAATCATCTTATGATAAGAAATTATATTTTGACAAGTTAATAAAATTAAAATTACAAAAATACCCTTTAGGTAAATCTTAACATTATATATTTGATTTTTTTTTAAAAAAAATATTACATATTTCTTCTATTTAGTTAAACTAGAATAAGCATCCCTTCAATTTTTAGATGTCAATTTAAAAGATAAATAAATATATAATTTTTTTATATTAAAACGATAGATTTTGATAAAAAAATTATAAATCACATAATGTAAAATTTGTGTCTTTAAATCTTTAGAATTGAAGAAAATTGAAAATGTAAGAAATTGATGAATTAAAATCCGTAAAACTAAAATATAAGTGTTCGTTAAATAACCATTCAATATCAAAATATACATATACAGCTATATTCATAATTTATATGTATTTAGCGGTGTGTTATTTCTTCTGTCAACACACGTTAGGATAATTTAACGTAATTTACTTTTATGAGATTATTCTAGCTTATTAACAAGAATTAATTAATGATATGTTTGAGTAGAATTATGTTGTTTTATCCTTTTTTTTTTTCCTATCCATTTTGAAAGAACAAAAAGCATCTTTAAAATATTAATTAATATAATATAATTTGTACTATGATTGTTGTTTTATGAGTCAACTTAATTAGATGATGTAAGATTCTCTGGTCACTTTCATTCATATTACGAGAAAAATAAGTTGTAATTTTTAATAGGCGGAATATACACATAGAGAGAACAGGGCCGACGTATCTGACCAAAGCATTAATTAGAATAAAGTTATGAATAAAAATAAAAGACCATGGCATTGTCATGTGGGGGAGATACCAAGTGCCCCACAAAATGTTATTGTCATCGGCAAATGAACGGCATTTTTTTAGTTGTTAGCTTAGACTTTTGAGACATTCATACGCTTTCCTTGGTAGACTCAAAAGTCTTAATCACCCAAATGTTATCTAACCCCCCTTTTCTAGCTTTTAATATAATGTACCACTTTGAAAATATTGCATTTGACGATGACATTTCTGTTTCTTTTTTTTTTTTTTTTGGTTTGATTTTTGAGCCTATCATTTTTTTTAATGATTTAATGGAGCCTTGCGTGTATCATTTCTTTGAATCTTACTGTTTTGAAAATCCTATGGCTTTTTGTTCAATAGTGACTTCATGAAGAAATTGTTTTGTCGGGCATGCCCTTCCTTACTAGCTGGATTGCTGTCCCCGGTTTTATTTTATCTTATCCTTTTAAATGCTATTTGATTTTAATGAGACATTAAATTAGTAATAAAAGATATTTTAATGTTAATTTAGTAGTAATTTCATAAACTTTATATTAATTTAGTATTATTATTATCACTTTCTCTATTAAAATTTTATATATGATATAAGTTAAATAAGTTTTGATTGACAAAAAAAATTAAATTTAGCTATAGAATTGTTATTAAAAAAGGTCACAAATAGTAATTTATTTGAAATTTAAAAAATTTCAATTCTTAATTAAATTCATTAAATCATGCTTTTTTAATTCTCTATACTTTTCATAAATTCTCAAATTAATTTATGTTTTCATTTCAAATAATTAATATATTAAAATGAAGTAAAGTTAAAATTTTAAGTGAAAATGACTCATGCAAAATTTAGTGACAATAATACAAAATTGATGTTAAAACATTTTTCAATATCAATTTCATATTTACGTAATCTTTCGGATACTTCAATAGTGATTAGTATAGTTTGAAATTTCAATTTAAAATGTGATTGTAATATTTGTCATAATTTATAACTGTATCATTAGAATTACATCACATGAAGCAATCTGCAATTTAAGTCATTGCTTGAATTCTTTCTCAATCACTTATATAAGAAAGCTACTTATGAGCTAAGATTTAGTTTTAATTTATCATAACAAGCACGAAGCAACCACCCTTTTTTTTACTAATAATTAGTTTAGTGTTAATTTAGGTTTAAGGTTCAAAATGATGGCTCTACTTATAATGTTGCTACAATTTGACAACAAACAGGCCGTGCCAGTGTTTCTTTCTGAAATTGCACCCACAAGAATTCGTGGAGGATTGAATATACTATTTCAGCTCAATGTTACTATTGGCATTCTCTTTGCTAATCTTGTCAACTATGGCACCAACAAGTAAGTCCTTTGCTATTTCCCACCTCATTTTGTTTCATAATTTCCTTATTCGAAATTTATTATTTGTTGTGACCATTTATGTCAATGTGAAAGCATCATTTGTAACAATTATGGATTTGAATAAATAGATAGTGTAGATTGTGGTCTAAACTGTGAAACTGATAGAAATTAATATAGGAAGCTTATATAAACTAGGGTCATTTTCCTGAATTTTTATGTATACAAGAAAAGTCTAGCACATGATTTGACTATGAACTGTACTGTTTAGCTCCAATGAGTTGAGTCAAATAAGTAATTATTTATTATTTTCTGCGGAGAAATTTCAGTTATAGTCACACATGATATTTCTTAAAAATTTTATTTTATTTTATTTTTTACATTTCCCATTCGTCAGGTGGTACCTGATATATACACTATCATCTTTACTATGAGTATCTGTAGACCGACGACCAATAGTGGGCCAGCCTTGTTAAAAGCCGGATTGGTCCAGGCCCAGAAGTTTCTCTTGCACCATCCTTCGTTTTGGATGGTCAAATTGATCATGGACATAATTATTTATTACAAAAATCTATGCAAAAATTAATGATATGAACATTTTGTAAAAATATATTAATTTTTTTTATAAAAAGGTTAAATTATTATTTTTTATCTTTGTAATTTCATTCAATTTTTAATTAATTTTTTATAATTTAAAAGTGTTAAATTTCACAAGTGTTGAATAGGATGTTTTTACTTATTTCTCATTTATAATATAATTTGATATATGGGCTTTGAAACAAACAGAATAAAAGGAGGATGGGGATGGAGACTGTCACTGGGGTTGGCTGGCATCCCCGCGGTGCTTCTCACATTGGGTGCTCTGTTGGTCGTGGACACTCCCAACAGTCTGATTGAACGAGGTCGTTTCGACGAAGGCAAAGCTGTTCTTAAGAAAATCAGAGGCACTTCCAACGTTGAACCTGAGTTCCAAGAACTTTGTGAGGCCAGTCGTGTTGCTAAAGAGGTCAAACACCCCTTCAGGAATCTCATGAAACGCAGAAACCGTCCTCAAATTGTCATCGCCATTGCCCTCCAGGTCAGTTTCTATACTTGCTGCTCTCCTTTCTTCATTTATTTAAGCTCACCTCCAATATTCCCTCGACTCGTTAGAGAAGTCATTTTCACATGAAAACGTCTTGTACTCAAGCTAGATTTACATATGTAAAGGAGATGTGAGATTTGATATTGAATTTTATCTCTTATGCATGGGAGTTTAATGTAAGAACAAAATATATACATAACACTTTTTTTATTATAAAAACCTACCATATTTATATGATATTACCAAATTTGATTATATAAATAAATTTGTATGCAGAATACACATTCTTTTATAAAATTATAATTAAGTCATTGGTAATATTAAGTCTTATATCTGTTTCGTACATGTGAGTTTAATGTGAGAACAAGACATGTACAATAGAACTTTTTTATATATTATAAAAATTAATATATCTCATCAAAATATGGATATGAACATTAAGAGGTACTTTGATGTTATAAATGATTTTGTATGTAAATTCCTTTTTGATACTGTTGTTGTTTATAGATTGATTGATATATTTTTCTTCAAAAACAGATCTTCCAGCAATTCACCGGCATCAACGCTATCATGTTTTATGCACCAGTCCTCTTCAACACACTCGGATTCAAGAACGACGCTTCCCTCTACTCCGCCGTGATCACCGGTGCCGTCAATGTCCTCTCAACTCTCGTATCCATCTACTCCGTGGACAAAATCGGCCGTCGCATGCTCCTCCTAGAAGCCGGCGTGCAGATGTTCCTTTCTCAAGTGGTCATAGCCATCATACTCGGAATCAAAGTAACAGACCACTCCGACAACCTCTCGAAAGGCTTCGCAATCCTCGTCGTCGTCATGGTCTGCACCTTCGTCTCCTCCTTCGCATGGTCCTGGGGTCCACTCGGGTGGCTGATTCCGAGCGAGACGTTCCCGCTGGAGACTCGGTCGGCCGGCCAGAGCGTTACGGTTTGCGTTAACTTACTCTTCACGTTTGTGATCGCTCAGGCGTTCCTCTCGATGCTTTGTCACTTCAAGTTCGGGATCTTCTTGTTCTTCTCTGGGTGGGTGCTGATCATGTCTTTCTTTGTGTTGTTCTTGCTGCCGGAGACAAAGAACGTCCCGATAGAAGAGATGACGGAGAGAGTGTGGAAGCAGCACTGGTTCTGGAAGAGGTTCATGGAAGATGATTATGTCGTGGATGAGACAGTCGTAGCTAAGGAGAATAATGGGAATGTTAACGGATTTGATCCGGCTTCCCAGTTGTAAATTTTAGATTAAAAACAGTTTGGTTTATAAAATGAGTCGGTATTTTAGAGATTACAAAGTTAGAACTGGGTAATGGAAGCCATATAAGCTTAGCACAAGTGAATGGGGAAGATGAAGATCATGATAGATATTTTAGGTCATCGTAATGAGTTCTTGATAATGCCCCCAATGCCTGCAAAATTGTAATGCCCGAGGATCATTTATACTGTTTTGGAGGCCTTATATATATAAATATGTCAAGATTTTTTATATTTTCGTCTACCTCCTTCAACATGAGTCTAAATTATGGACAAATACAATTATTACAATGCAAAATTAAGATTACAGTGCAGTGATTCACAACCACGTTGCGGACCACAATTTATAACCTTGCCTTTGATGTTGTCACTGAAAGCGTTTTGTTTTAGTATTTCTTGCGTTTGGTTTTAGTATTTGAAAACAGAAAATAAGAATAGAAATATATTTGATTTTGGTAAAATTATTTTTTAAAAATATTTCTTAAAATAAATTAAAAATTAAAAATAAAAAAAGTTATTAGTTAATTAAAAATGGATAAACCAAATATGTTTTCATTATTTTCATTTATTAGAAATGGAAACAATAAATTAAATCAAACATATTTTTTAAAATTTTAAATTTTAAAAATAAAAATTATTTTTAAAAAATAAAAATTATTTTTAAAAAATAAAAATATGAAATAAAAATAAAAAATATTTCCTTAAATCAAATGTCTTCTTTGTACGTGATTCCAATTCAAGTACGAGTCTATTTGTGCTTTGTTAGCTTCGCATTTATAGGGACGCTAGGCATCATGGACATTATAATAAATTTCAATGATTTGGACACATCATCATCGTCAACATGGATTTGTGCTTTCAAGAGTTATGTGTGAATGTTATATAGTTTTCTTTTTTTGAATTTGAATTTGAAGGAAAACCGATATCAGGGGTTAAGTGTACTTAAATAAAAGTACAGAAGGATATATGCCCTTGAAAATAATGTGTAAATTGCACATGATCCAAAATAGGAAAGGATTTTATGCATTTTATGTTAGATTATTTTAATAATCTATAGTGGCCCATGTAACTAATAGATTAGCTTTAAGTAAAGAATGCCTAATGTGATGGTAGTTAGGTCTGAAAATAATTAAAGTCAGTGGGGATTATTTTAGAATATAAAATATCACTCCCTCTCCTCTCCCTTCAATATAAATAGTTATCTGATTTAGAGACAACATAACAGAGAAAACATAATAGAAAGAAATGCTCGTATCTTCACCATCAGATATACAAGGAAAGTAGAAGGAAGAGAGGGGAAAATCATACGAAGAGATTGACCGTGAAATCATGGATCCAGGTATGTTCTAATCCC
>JANHAO010010887.1:0-17376 GCA_026873985.1 Saraca asoca | reverse complement strand
CAATAATGGCAAATGTTTTGAATTTAGTACTATAGAAAATGGATTCAATTCCCTTTTATGCTGTGCTGGTTTCATGTGATAGTATTGTAGAAGATGAGGACTACAATTTCCAAGCGTTGTGTTCATCCAATGGGTAAGTTTAGTGAAAATTCAAGAAGAGAAAAAAATTAAAAGTGATGAAAAGGGATCCACCACTATTCTGATTTCATTCTAGATCTGAAGCCTGTGGCTATCTCCTCCATCTATTTCTATAATTTGACGTTGGAGATAAATATCAAATACATATTTTTTTTTCTTAGATATTAAGATATAATTATAAAATTTGAACCATTATTTGTTTGCATCCTCTTTCATATGTCAATAAATAAAGACCTTATTTCTGAAATCAGACACAACATCCAGCAAAGAGAAGAAGCATTGAAATTCCCGCCACCTCTAAACTCTTCGAAGTCATCGATTTGAGAGAAATTCACAAAGCTCGGAAATTAGCCAGGATAACAACGCATCCACAAGTGATAGATAGTCAATGCTTCAAAGCGCTTCCAAAATTCTATCATTACACGTTCAAGCGTTTAAAATTTGAAATTTTAATAAAAAACGTACATTACTCAGTGAAGTAATAAAATAAAAAATATCATTTTTTTTCAGGTCCAAATTAAAATATCCTCATGTTTTTTATACCAAACTTTGCACCTTAATTTTAAGAGAAAATATCAATAAACCAAAATAAAAAATGCAAAGCGAGAGGATAGAAAGAAAAAATAGACACTAACTTGAACAAGAAAAGTAAATATTTGGATATATACTTAAGAAAATTTGTATAAACATGTATTCTTGTAAGTTTTGTAAAAAAATTAATATTCTTCACAAATTTTTATTAAAAATTGTAGCTTTTAGGTAAAAAATGAAAATTTTCAAATTTTTCATGCAATTTTAAATAAAAAGGTTGCAATTTTTTATATATTTATTATATAAAAAATCCATGCACACTTATATTTTTTTATCAAAATTACTTAATCTTATCTTATGAAAACTTGCTAATCATAAAAGACATGACTTTTTTATAAAAAAGAAAAAAAGACATCTTTTCTCTAAAAAAAAGAAGCTGCTAAGCACTAATGTTTTTTTTTTAATTAAAGAAAAAGACTTTTGTTCTCTAAAAGAAAACATTGCTATCCACTAAAGATATCAATTTTTTATAACGTCGGTCTTTTATAAAAAAAAAAAAAACATCTTTTCTCTAAAATAAAAAAAAGGTTGCTAGCTACATTTTATAAAAACATGTTGATATTTACATTTTTTAGAAATAACATCAAACCAAAATATTCAATCACATAATACAATTTCAATTTTAACAACTTTAAACAATTTATTGAATCAACAAAAAATTTAAGATATTATGAAATTAATTAAAATTAAAACATGATAAATTAATAATAAGTCTATACATTATTCTGTCAAATTGAATTGGAGAAATCCTAATCACTAATTTCAAATTATTATTAATTTCTTTTTGAATATAAGGACTTTAATTTCCTTCAAAATACTACAAATTTATACAAAACTAATATTAAAATTAAATAGTTTCCTCCATAAATAATAAACATGTAATTAAGTTGATAAGGCGTAACAATAACCCCCCTTTGTAAATCATCCAATTTCACAAGGGTCAAAGACTATGTTACTTATTACATCTTTCAATTGGCATGATCCAATTTTTTTTTTTTAAAAAATAATGACATACAATTCATCTCGTCTATATAGCATTAATTATTTATAAAATAAAAAAAATAATTGTTACTTAGGAACGGAATGAGAGAGTGTGTGAGACAAAAAAGATCAATTTAAACTACTAAGAGAGTGAGAGTGAGAGTGAATTAGGCTTTTATGATTGGCAAGAGAATGAGAGTAAGAGGAATAATGCATTCCAATAGCCGACGATAAAGGAAAAGAGAGTTAAATTTTCAAACCAGCAAAAAGATGAAAATGATAGTCGGTGTGTGAAAACATTTTATAAATGATAGTCAGGCCAATATTTTTGTATTTCCTGCAAATCATGTTTCATTTATTTTGAATTATTTTTGTCCAGTTTATTTTTTACATAATATATTATAATTTTTATAAATAAATTATTATTATATAGATTTCCCGGAAGAATATTTTATGTCGATTAAGGCCTAATCAGGAGCCCAATTGGATCGGTGGAGGTCCAGGACAAAGTCCAAGGTTGCTGAACGAGGACCCTCGATTGTTTGGTGTGAGTAGGAGGCGTCTTACATCTCCCAAGATGAAGAACACACCTCGTTGAGGAAACTTGCAACCCCTCAGCGAGGGGCCTATGACTTTCGGAAGAACAACCAGGCGCGAGTGGTAAAGTCGATCAGAGTCATCATCTCGTTCAACTTATAGCTCGTCCACCCACAATGGCCACTTGTACGAAATCCAGTCAACAACCCAATGCATCCCCTCCTTGTTGACAGCTCAGCCTCCGAACTTACACATCAGCCGCCTAGAAGTTCGACAATGATTTGTCCAGCATTAATTATCTGACTCCAAGCATTAAATGTTTGGAACGACAGAAATAATCATTTCACGATTTACAAAATTACACTTGTAACCCTTCCCCCTTTGATAAATAGGAGGAGGAGGCCACCATGTAAAGTTAAGGAAAAATACATACAAAAACTCTGCCGACATAGATCGCGAGCACTGTTCATTGGAAAAAGACTCCATTATTGTATGCGCATTTTGTAAAATCAATCTTCCTGAAAGATATAAGAAGAGCAACCATGGACGTAGGGGCCAAAAATTGGCTTTAGTCAAACCACATTAAACTCCTGTTGTCACTGTTTCTTTCTTTCTCACATTGTTTTCCTTTTACCGTATCAAACTTGCAGTTAGGGGTAACATTGAACTCAATCAGTTGACCAGATTTTGGTGTCAACAATTTGGCGCTAGAAGGAGGGCCCCCACTGCGTACTTGTCATTTTTGTTTCCTGATAAATTGTCTTGAACACAATGGTGAGAGGAAAGGCTACCAGGGGTGCAGGAATCCCAACCGACTAACTTGAAGGTCAGATGCAATGACGGGACATAACCGTCCCCATGATGCATATCAGCGCCGATGTAACTGCTTCTACTCAACACCAACCCACGATCCATGAGGCTCAGGAGATTCAGGCCTGGTGATAGTACCAAGAGGTGCTTGACCGACGCCAAGAAGTGCTGGAAAACACAGTGAAGGAACTGGCTGACATGGTCAGAATGTTGGCACAAACTCGTGCCTAAGACGCGCAAAGACAGGATGAAGTGATTGCACCTGGGGGTGAACACCCTCGGCCAAGACCCCAACATGAAGAACGAGTTAGGCCGAACGCCAAAAAATCGGCTTGTTACACTCGTCTAACTTGTGACCCCAATGATTGAGGTGATGTCCCAAAGTCGCATGAAAGATCTATGATGCTTAAACACATGACGATCGAGGCGCTCGCCCTCTGACCCTCTCTCGAGCATGAGGCCAAGTTCAAAATGACTTCCCTTCCACTCAGGGTCGTGACCCTGGCTTGCTGAACATTTCTTATGTTTGGGGATGAATTTGGTTTGTCATCCTCACTCCTAATTAGGTAGCGGTGGTGTACATGACTTGCTCCCATCGACAAAGAGAAAAAAAAAGTTGATTAGTTCACTGAGAGTGAACCATACTAAAACTCTACTGTAGATTCCCTACTCCACAAGCCATGCACACCCTACGCCATTGCACCAATGAATCTAGACTCCGGTAAATGGAAAATACGCTTCGAAAAAAAAAGAGGAACTTGCTAGTGACACGATTATCCTACTTTAATTCAAAATCAGACATTTGAACCATTTCTATCCACTGACACTACCAATTTCTTAATTAATCAGACAATACCAAACCCCTAATCTCCTACAAAGGAAGAACAGTGTGTAAGATACAAGATTAAGGGGAATATATCATAATTGTTGGAGATAGAAAGCCCAGAAGAAGTAGGGAACTACTGCAGGAACAAGAAAAATGCGAAGGGGTCTGGCGGCAAAGGAATAGCGATCATAGCTAGAGAGACAGATGGGATGAGAATGCCCGAAGACCAAAACTTTTTTTCAAATGACTAAGTGAGAGAGAGAAGGAAGACTCTCTCGGATTAAAAGGAGGGGAACATAACCCTGCCGTTGGATCGGAGGATATGACAATTACCCACGATCCGATGGTCCAGAAGAATTAGCGGCCAATGAATGATGATACAGTGTATGTGCGCCAAAAGATGAAAACCATAATTGTCCATCACTGTTGGGAAAGAAAAAGCCACGCGTGCAGGACAAACAAGAAAATGAAGCAATTCATTGGAATTGCGTATCATGAAATCCTAGGGCTAAACACATATCTTACGTCTAAGTAATGCATTAAAAGACGTAGAATTCTTGCGCAAGCCACATCTAAGTAATATTCTCGTCCCGCATAGAATTCTTGCACAGAACGACTTCGCGTCCAAGTAATGTGTTATGAGACATAGAATTTTTACGCAGGTCGAGGGGCTAAACATATATCTTATGTCCAAGTAATGCGTTAAAAGACGTAGAATTCTTGTGTGAGCTGTGTCCAAGTAATGTGCTTGCCCCGCATAGAATTCTTGCGCGAAGCAACCTTGCATCCAAGTAATGCATCGTGAGACATAGAATTCTTGCACAAGTCGGGGGGCTAAACATATATCTCATGTCCAAGTAATGCGTTAAAAGACGTAGAATTCTTATGCGAGCCGCGTCCAAGTAATGTGCTTTCCCCGTACAGAATTCTTGCATGGAACGACCTTACGTCCAAGTAATGTGCTAGCCACATAGAATTCTTGCACAAGCTAAGGGCAAAATGAAGATCTCGCATCCAAGTAATGAACTAATCATGCGTAGAATTCTTGCACGAGCCATGTCCAAGTAATGTGCTAGCCCTACATAGAATTCTTGCGTGGACGAGCTCAAGACCTCTTGTCCAAGTAATGCGCTAATAACACACAGAATTCTTGGGCAAGTCGGCATAACTGATTGATAATACAACACGTATCCTTTAAGCAAGACTTTAGTAATTAAAGCTGATTGGCTTGAATTTCTTGTGATAAGGGCCAATTATCCTATTATATACTTTACACAACAATTGATCAATGGTAGTTTTGCATATATGAATCACGTTGCCCATAGCGACTGAGTCTAAGATCTGTACGAAGATTCCCAAAAGCTAAGAAGAGAAACCATGTGAGGAAATCATGTACAACAGGCTATCCATGACTCTGAATAGTTCGTGTCCCAAGGAGACTTCTTTGGAAGCCAAGCCTTCAAGGGGACGGAGTACTCGATCAGGGCATCCATTGGACCACCCCAAAAGAAAAGCAAACCTCATGAACCTTTATAAACTTACCTGGGTTCATCAAATAGTCTAAGAGGCATTCGACTGTACAAAATCGAACGGCCCATGAACAACGAAAGTTATCACGATTGATGGTAGAGATAATACACAGAAGAAAAGACATGACAAGAAACACTAGGAATGAATGTCTGATATGGCAATGCTTCAACTGAATCATCCTACGAAATGCCAGACAAAGACTTTAACCATTTGTTTACAACTCCCAGCCTATAAAATGAGTTGAGAGTTGGGGGGCTTATGTTATGTGGATTTCCCGGAAGAATGTTTTATGTCAATTAAGGCCTAATCGAGAGCCCAGTTGGACCGGTGGAGGTCCAGGATGGAGTCCGAGGTCGCTGAGCGAGGACCCCTGACTGTCTGATGCGAGCAGGAGACATCTCGCATCTCCCAGGATGGAAGAATACACCTCGCTGAGGAAACTTGCAACCTCTCAGTGAGGGGCTTATGACCTTTGGAAGAACAACCAGGCACGAGTGGTAAAGTCGACCAGAGTCATCATCTCGTTCAACTTATAGCTCGTCCACCCACAATGGCCACTCATACAAAATCCAGTCAGCAACCCAAGGCATCCCCTCCTTGTTAACAACTCAGCCTCCAAACTTACATATCAATTGCCTGGAAGTCCGACAATGATTTGTCTAATATTAATTATCCAACACCAAGCATTAAATGTCTGAAACGGTGGAAGTAATCATTTCACGATTTACAAAATTACACTTCTAACCCTTCCTCCTTCGATAAATAGGAGGAGGAGGCCACCATGTAAAGTTAAGGAAAAATACATACAGAAACTCTGCCGACATAGATCGTGAGCACTGTTCATTGGAAAAGGACTCCATTGTTGTATGCGCATTCTATAAAATCAATCTTCCCGAAAGATATAAGAAGAGCAACCGTGGATGTAGGGGCTAAAAACTAGCTTTAGTTGAACTATGTTAAACTCCTATTGTTACTGTTTCTTTCTTTCTCACATTGTTTTCCTTTTACCATACCAAGCTTATAGTCAAGGGTAACATTGAACTCAATCATGTTTCATTTATTTTAAATTATTTTTGTCCATTTTATTTTTTACATAATATATTACAATTTTCATAAATAAATTATCCAAATGATAACTAGTTTTTGAATTGTTTTGTTCATTAAATAATACTTAAACTCTTGAATTATTTTATACAATTAAATAATATTTAAATTCTTAAATTATTCTATAATCTTAGTTAATTGAGAATAAAAAAAAGTTAATAATTAGAAAATAATTATTATAGAAATAAGTTTAAATTTTTGACGGGACAAAAAAACATATATTATATTGTTATATTTGAAAATTTTCCTTAAGGTTGTGGGGTCAATTTACCTAAATCTGCCATCGCTTGTAGCGTTGGCACTCCAATTCTATAGTAAGGTTGATTATTTTGTATCACGAGGTTGATTAATCACCTTGACTCGTGTTGTTTCTTTGACTAATAGATTCTAGTATAATTAGTTTTGTAATATAGTTTTAATTTAATAAGGCAATGTAAAATAATTGATATAATTCAGTTTTCAAATTAATTGATTAAAATTAATTGAATATTATAATTACCCTTTTTAATATTTTAGCTCAAATTATATTATTGTTATAGAAGTTATTTGATTCGTAAATTTTTTTATAGAAAATACAAATTCTTAAAAAGTAAAACATATTTCAGTTGTTTAGTTAGTCATTAACTAAAAAAATAAAAGAAATTATATTTTTTTTAAAATTTTACTTCCTACAAAATATGAAAAGTTACTTATCTAATCTCTCATAGATAAGTTCTACATTTTGCATTTTGAATGACATAAAATATAAAATTATTTTTATAAAATTTAAATAATAATAAGAATGCCTTTTTAAAAATTTATACAATGTCTTGATAAAATAATATAACTTTTCTATAAAATATTTTAATTATCTTGATAATACTTTCTAAGAAATTTATAATTAAACTAAATATCACATGAGAACTTATTTCCTAAGAAGTTATACTTCCTTAGTATCAACTAAATAACTTTGAATCCTAGAAGTTAAAAATTTACTTTACGGGAAATTCAATTTTTTGTAAAAATTTGCTTCATGTATGAAGCAAAAGCTCTATAGTTCAATTTGTCAATTTAATTAAATTAATTGAATTATATTATTATAATTTAAATTATTGGAACAATTAAATTATTAGTTATTTATATTAAATTAATAATAACTTTATTTAATTCAGCGCAACCAGATAAATTATCAAATGAATTTAATTTAATTCACTATTTTAATTAATTGCATACGAAATAAGGTGTAAACTAAGTAAATTAGTGATGTATATGCGATGCACATAATGTATGGTTTGACATGCATGAGATGCCCCAACTTGGTGAGCGTGCATTTGATGGCATCACAAATTTCCATGTTTCCATTGAATAAATACAGAAAATATAAAAACTTGCAATATCAGTTCCACCCACAATTTTGTACCGTTCAATTATTTATTTTTAAATTTAACAACTAAAATATCATACACATTATTGACGGTCGATTTTGGTAATCGGTCAACCAAGGGTTTTAGAATTCAAATTGCTATATGAGATGTAAAAATATGGAGAAATGGCAAGAGCAAGAAGAAGAAGAGTAAAATGAATACACAGGGTTTTATCGTGGTTCGGTTAAAACCAATATGACCCCTACATCCACGGTGATTTTATTTGCTTTGAAGTTGCTTCTTTGCTTAGTTTTATAGAGTTATAATATTAGTGATTCTATCTCTATTTTAATAGAATTTCTGTATGTGTTTTTCTATATTTGTTACAATGGAATCCCCTCCTATTTATAGGAGCTGGGAAGGTTAAAAGTTGTAATTTACCATTGTAAAACTATGATTACAGCTGCATTAGGCAATAAATGGTAGGCCTTAGGTAATAAATGTGGGACAAATTATTATCAAACTTTGGAGGCTGATTTGCAAGTTGAAAGTGTGTTTAGACTGTCTGTCAGACATTAGCTATTTCCAATTGCGCCAGGGGGAGCTCGCTGTAGTCTTGGTCTGTTAGAGGCTTCGAGCTCGCGTTGCATAATTTGTTATTCGGCTCCAGTGGCCTTGCTCCAGATTGGGCCACATTTTTTGTCTTGATTTGGTCCATTGTGCCTTTGCTGGGTCACTTCACTCAGTCTATAAAATGTCCATAGCATTAGCTCCCCAACTCTCAGTTCGCTCTACAAATCAAGAGTTATTTCTTTTAGGTAAGGTCCCTTTGTTCACAGCCTGCGATGTCACCAAGTTCTTCACCCACAGTGCCATATAGTCAAAGTCTTTGTTCATAACCTGTTGTGTGGTTATGTCAAGCTTAAGTTTTTCATTTCATCTGTACTAGGTTATATTTTTTCTTGTTCATGTTTTATAGCTGTTGGCGTGGTGACCTTGTTTTTCTTTCAGACAGTCTAATTAAGAACAACTGGACATTTTCTGGATTCTTCAGAAAGGTCAGATTAGTTTATATAAGATGTGAAAATTTTCTTTTCTTTCGCAGAACAACTTGACAGGTGTCTCAGATAAGCCCCCCATGATGATGTGAATCCTTGGTGGAATCCTGAAAGGCGAGTTCACTCTACTGTGAGAATTCCTTTATGAGGATTTTGGGAAGTTTTGTAATGGGAAGCTTCCACGGGCAATTCCTCTTTGACGATCTCAGGAAGTTTTGTTACCTTCCTCTGCCACCTCTTTATGGTTAAGCTAAAGAAGGCAGCTCTTTACCTTTATTCTTTAGTTTCCTTGCATGGCAAGACTATCCGATCGGTCTCTCCAAGTGTCCAGGAGTTGCAAAGTAGAGGGACAAGCTCTTAGCTTTGAAGGAAGATAAGAGAGAGAAGCTAGAACTGTCTAGCCTATTCATAGGCTATGGCTTCTAAAAGGCTAGTTCCTCCTACTTATTATAGTTGTAGGCTTATTCCAGTCTTTATACTCTGAATTTTCTTGTATAAATTCACCTCGTTGAAAGAGGCTTTGTAATGAAAGTTGTACTTTTTCTGACATTCCAATGCGTAATTAGTTGTCGATCATTGCAGAAGATAACATTCAAGCTTTTTCATAAATTGATTTTTGCATGTCATGTTTAATAGAATATGGAGCTAAATGCCTAATTGGTGAAATTAATCCACTTTGTTTGATGATAGACTTTAGCATTGAAATACTTTGTCCAATAGTGAGCTTTCAGTTTGCATGAAAATCATGAGTGGTTGGTGGTACGAATCCGATAACACTCATACTGTGCTTTAGTTAAACAAGCTCATGAGTGATTAAATGCACCCAAGATGAAGCGAAGTCATATGCATAGTGGGCGATTAGATGCGCACATATTGACATGAGATCGCAAAGGCAATTATGTGCACCTGAGCTATAGTAAGGTTGAATGCATAGTGGGCGATTAGGTGCACATGCACTGATATGAGGTCACGAGGGCGATTAGGTGCGCCCAAGCTAACAGTAGGCGATTAAGTGCACTTAAGTTGTAGCAAGGTGAGATGCACAGTGGGCAATTACATGCGTACACACTGGCATAAGGTCGTGAGGGCAATTAGGTGTGCTCAAGTTGACAGTAGGTGATTAGGTACGCCTAAGCTATAGCGAGGTGAGATGCACAGTGGGTGATTAGGTGCGCATGCACTCACATGAGGTCGCAAGGGCGATTAGGTGCACCTGAGCTGATAGTAGGCCATTAGGTCAGCTCAGGTACGCCTGAGTTGTAGCGAGATAAGATGTGCACTGGGTGATTAGGTATGCTCACACTGGCATAAGGTCGTGAGGGTAATTAGGTGTGCCCGATCTGAATTGCCTAAGCTGATAGTAGGCAACTTAGGCGTGCCTGAGCTGTAGTGAGGTGAAATGCGTAGTGGGTGATTAGGTGCATATGCACTGGTCACCCATGCACTAACATGAGGTCACGAGGGCGATTAGGTGCACCTGAGCTGATAATAGGTGATTAGGTGCACCTGAGCAATAACGAGGTGAGATGCGTAATGGGCAATTAGGTTCGCGTGCTCTGGCATGAGGTTGTGAGGGCGATTAAGTGTGCCCGAGCTGATAGTAGGTGATTAGGTGCGCCTGAGCTACAGTGAAGTGAGACACGTAGTGGGCAATTAGGTGTGCACGCACTAGCATGAGGTTACGAGGGCGATTAGGTGCGCCTAAGATGAAATGAGGAACAGATCGCATGAAAGCTATGAGTTATCAATTTACATAAAAGCTATGAATATTAGGTTGCATGGAAGCTGCGAGTATTAGGTTGCAAGGGAGCTATGAGCATTAGGTCATATGGAAGCTGCAAATGACAGATCAGTCGCAATACAACCAGAATTGTAACTCGTTCGTTACGATTTGTGATCTGGCAAGTAGTTTGACATGCTCGTTTCATATATGAATCTTCAATTTTTGTAAATAGTATAATGATTATTGTCTCCAACAAACACATCTGACTTAAATACTAACATGTGCTAGGCCACTAGATTACGGGTTATTTGAAGGGCTTCCAGATCTGATGGTTGGATCGTGTGCAATAAAAATCTGGGAAACTCTTCCCCTTTTCATCTGTCATTTGAACTTTGTCATACCCAGACTCTTCCTTTCCATTTTCTTTGAGGGTACTGTAATCGTTTGTTGCTATCTACCATTTTTAGCCTTGCTCCAATTTTCTGAGTCCGTCAGACTAAGTTTCAATTGTCAGGAATCGATTCCATTCACATTTTAGACTTTTTCTTTGTTTGGCATGGTAAACTTCTTTTCCTGACTCGTTATTTCTGAGTTTCTATTTTTAGGGGGCTTGTTAGTTTGCTTGCTATTGACAAAAGCTAGAATGCTAGCTGAATCTTCATGTATTTTTCCTTTAGTTGTTTTTGGTTCAGTTAACGGTAGGCATTAGGGTTTTTGGCAGTGGTGGAGTTTCCAGTTAGTTTTCTGGGCTTTATCAGCCCAATAGTCGAAAAACCCCCTTCTTGTATTAAGTTTGGGTCTTAGTGACTTAAGGTGGTTGCGACCTTTTTTATGAGATGAGCTGCTTAGGATTAGGGATCGGTCTATCTCTAATGACCTGATCATCTCTTTCTTCTTCTTATGTAGATGCCTTTAGCTTGTTGATGCCGTCGCCACCTTATAGTCAATGAAAACACTGAGTCTGAAGGGAGCGGGGAAGCACTCCATGCTGTTGGGGGCACGACCTCCCAAAATGGCAAGGTCACAAGTGAGTTTGTAGTTCGTTCCAGGCAAAAAGGTCCTCAGCTCGCTTTCCTTTCATACATCATCCTTCGACAATCAAGCTCAAAGAGCTCAGAGAGAGAGCTGAAGCATACTTTTTTCCAAAGGGATGCCGTGTGCTGGTGCCTTCTTGTAGCGACCATGCCACTAATCCTCTTGAAAAATTTATAGTGATCAGCATCCAACACCTTGGTGCTGGATTTAGGTTCCCAGTTGTCCCCTTCATAATTAATGTTTTAAATGAGCTAAATCTTTTCCCCATCTAGCTAACTCTAAACACATCTTCGAGTCTAATTTCTCTAGCCCTTATTTATTTGAGAAATGGTTTTGCATCCCCTTCGGCCAAGGTCTTTAGCCATCTCTATAGTATTAAGAGTATTGGATGGTGAAAAGGCATTTATTATCTTTGGGCCCGTCCATCTAAATACAAGAAAATTTTGCCTCAAGGGGATGCCAAGGGGAAATCTAATGCAGGGCATTACAAGACCCGTTAGTTTTACATCTCTTGCCCATCCTTGCACCATCTTCAAAACTTTAGTTTTGTTTTGAATCCTATTAAGTGTGCTAAGAGGACATGGGCTAATTTTATTTTTGCCTTATTTCAAGTTAATCTTTGTTATGCCTTTTGCAAATGGAGCTGGGAAGGATAGACTGGAGTTGAGGGAGAAGGAGAAGACTGTATTACTTGATCAATTTACTTCCCTTGAAGATTTTCAAAACAATCTAAAATTTGACAAAGAGATTCTGTGGGCGCAGGGCTCTCTTCTACCTTTGGTACCGAGCTTCTTAATAGCTCGTTGGACATCAGAGCATGAGGTGTTAAAGAGGTTGCTCCAACGGACTCTGGGGAGCAAAGTGATATGGGGAAAGTCAATTTCATCATGCCTCCTCCTTCAGTGAGGCCGAGGTATACTTCCACTCCCATTTCCACTCAAGTTGGTCGTCCTTCCTCCTCTACTATCGCTCCAACTTTTGTTCACATTGGCTGCCTTTCCTCCTCTACTACTACTCCAGCTTTTGCCCACACTGGCCACCCTTCCTCCTTGGTGATCGCAGAGGAGACCTTGCTCACCCTAGTCCCTATTTCACAATTGAGGCTACTTGAGGTCGAGAGAGGAGTATCAAGGTCTCCAGATCATAGAGAAGAAGTTTTGGATGAGCCTATTCCTAAAAGACAAAGGACTGACAAGGGAAAAGGGATCACCATTAGTCAAGAGGAGGAATCCGAGGATGTTTCGGAGGACCTTTTTGAAGGCTTGGGACCCAAGACTTTGGCATTTTATGGCGTTCTTGACAAAAACATGGATCGAATCCTAGGGTATCATATGAAGTCATTGGAGGATGTGAGGATACGAGGTAGCACCTTGACGAGTATACTAGCTCACCACTACCTATTGTTCGGTGTTGCACTTTCCTTTATTTATTCTTTATTATTTTGATTTTTTTAGCATGCGTCCTAAGCTGGGTTGAGGGGGTACTGGAGATGATAAAGTTGAGGGACGAGATCATAAGCTGGGAAATGGAGCAAGGTAAGCTTAAGGATAGCCTAGCAGTAATGATCAATGAAGCAGTAGAGCTAATAAGGAAACTGAAAAGTGCTGAGGCTGTGAGGAAGGAGGCTGAAGAAACCTTGGCTCGCGAAATAGCTAGCTTATTCTCAGGACTTCACAGGGCTCTTGATGAGTTGAGACAAAGTACAGAGGAGATAGTAGTTTTGGCAAGGGGAGCTGAGGTCCTCAAGAGGCAAACACAGGCTGCTTGGGAGAGGGTAGCTTGTGCAGAGGAGAAGGGGGCACAAGCTAAAGAGGAAGCCAAGTGAGTTACTGAGAGGGTTGCCTAAGCGAGGAAGAGATCACTAGGGTCAAAGGGGAGATGTTAGCCATGATGGCTTAGGCTAAAAAAGCTACAATCTCTAAGACTATTGACGGCTTTATGTACACCTTGTGGCCGAAGCATCTGGACTTTGATTTCTCATTCTTTAGTGGAGAGATCGAGGCAATCATTCAAGGCTTTATTAGGGATATGGAGGTAGCCTTGGCTCCAGGTGCTAAAACTGTTAGCGATCTTCCTATTTGAGGTAACAGCCAGGCCGAAAGTAGTTTACTGATGTAAGAAACAACCATAGTAGGACTCGAAGAATAGGTGATAGAGAATCTACCTGTGCCTGCAATGGACTCCTTAGCTTCTCAGGACCCATTCGGTCCTTTAGCCTCCTATTAAATTATGTTGTTGCATTTTTGTCTCGCTTTTATTTTAAATGTTATAGATACATCTAGCTGATAATTTGAATGTAATTAAAACATCTTTGTAAATTTCTGTGTGATATGTTTATCTTTATTTGTCTTCATTGCACACATTAATTAGTTTACTTTTTCTCTTCTGACATTTAGGTCTCTTGAATGTTTGATTGGCAATTTACGGGCAATTGTTGCATCGAACTAAATAATTAATGGGCTGAACACAAAAATTATTAAATCACAGCTTGTTGTTTTAGATAGACCTTATATTGCTAATATGAATCAAATTAATGAGCTTCGTGACTTTACGAGATGACTAGATAGGATATTATCTAGGTTTTAACTCTTCACTGAGCATAAGAAAGGACTAGTTCTATGGCTAGTTCACTTCAAACAAGAAATACATTGGGAGATCCTTAGTAAACATAATTGAAAAAAAATTTTGGACTCCTATATTTAGTTTTAAACAATAATACAGAATTGCAAAGCCAAGTTCGCTCTTATTGGTAATACAGACAGAGGTGCTTGGCATTCCATGCTCGAGAGAATTCAACCCCATCTATGCTGGTCAAGTGATATGATCTGTTGCCTAAATTCTTCTCTACTATGTATGGACCTTCCTAATTCGGACCTAACATACCTTCACTGGGCTTGTGAGCTCCAAGTAAGATAAGTCACAATACAAGGTCACCTACTTTATAGCTCCAAGTTCAGACCTTTTTATTGTAATATCTCATAATCTGCTCCTGATAAGTTATGATTCTGAGGTAAGTTGTGTCTCTTAGCTCTTCAACAAGGTCAAGACTTGCAGTGAGTAGCTGATCATTTTCCTCCACATTGAAAGTTACTCTCCCATGAAAAGTTACTTCATGTTCTACCGGTATCATTTCTTCAAATTTGTAAACCATCAAGAAGGGAGTCTCTCCTGTAGCTCTATGAGTCGTGGTTCTATGGGCCTATAGTACTTTTAGCAACTCATCTACCTATGCTCCCTTCCTGGCCTCCAGTTTCATTTTCAAAATCTGCTTGATGATTTTGTTCATAGCCTTGACCTATCCGTTAGCCTGAGGATGGTTTACCACTGAGAAGCTCTTTTCAATCCTAAGATTGCTATAGAAATTGATGAACTATTTACTGGTGAATTGACTCCCATTATCTGTTACGATCTACTGAAGAATTCTAAACTGCCAGATGATATTGCTCTAAACAAATTTTTCAATCTTGGGGGAAGAGATTTCAGTTAACTCCTTCACTTCAGCCCACTTAGTAAAATAGTTGATGGTGACTACCATGTGCATGCAATTGCCACGACCTGTAGGGAGAGGTTTGATCAGATCAATGCCCTATATTATGAAGGGCCAAGGGCTAATCATTTGTTGAAGACTGGTTGGAGAAGCTCAGGGAACTATAGAGAACCTTTGACATTTGTCACATAATTTAACAAGGCTAATTGCATCCTTCTTCATGGTTGGTCAGAAGAAACCTTGTCGGAATGCTTTTTGAGCTAGAGATAGCCCTCAAACATGGTTTCCATCATGCTCAGCTTGAATATCTTCAAGGATGATGTCACAGTCAGAGCCGTTGATACATCTAAGGAGTAGAGCTGAAAGGCCCCTTTGATAGAGCACGTTATCAATAATGTAGTACCTAGCAGCTCGGGCTCGCATTTAATGAACTTCTAACTTATTTTGTGGAAGCTCACCATCTCACAGATATTTTAGGATTGGGCTTATCTATGAGTTCTGGGCCATAACAATTGCCGTCAGGACATCTTTTTGCTCGATGCTTAGTGACGGGAGAGTTTCTACAGGGACCGCACCTAAGAAATCCACATCCTTGATTACAGCCAAGTGAGCTAATACATCTACATGCACATTTTAAGCTCGTGGGACCTAGCTAATCTCATACTTCTAGAAATCATTAAGTAATTCCTGAACTTTTTAGAGGTAAGCAGCCATTTTTGATCCCTTTGCTTGGTACTCGACCTTTATATGACAAACAATGAGTTGAGAGTCGCTAAAGATCCTCAGATTTTCAGCTCGTACCTCTTTTGCTAAATGAAATCCTACAAGTAGTGCCTCATACTCTGCCGCATTGTTGATGGCTTGGAATTCAAATCACAGCGTGTAGAGGATTTTGTATCCCTCTAGACTGATTAACAATACTCTTGCCCCCACTCTTTGCTCGCAATAGGACCCATCTATGAAAAGTTCCCACCATGGTCCTTCTAGGGTCTCCACTTCATTCTCTACTGGTCCAGTGAACTCTGCAATGAAATATACTAATGCCTGCCCCCTTGATTGCTGACCTTAGTTTGTATTGAATATCAAATTGGGCAAGCTTGATAGCCCATTTAAGCAAATGTCCTGAGGTGTCTGTTTTTTGCAAAGTTTGCCTCAATAGATACTGAGTGAGCACCTCAATGATATGCGCTTGGAAGTAAGGTCGCAGCTTCCTAGAAGAGATCACAAGATAATAGGCGAGCTTCTCCATTGGCGTGTAGTTCTCCTCTACGTTTACCAACCTTTTACTCACATAATAAACTGGGAATTGGGTCCCATTTTCATCTTAAACAAGGGCTGCACTGATAGTGTGTTGGGACACTCCTAGGTAAAGAATAAGATTCTCACCCTCTTATGGTTTTGATAATAGTGGAGCTCAGCCTAAGTATTCCTTCAAATGTTGGAAGGCAGTTTCACACTCTTCAATCCACTCGAATCGCTTAGCCTTCCTTAAAACATCGAAAAATGGCTTGCACTTATCCGTTACCGTAGAGATAAATCTGCCAAGTGTAGTGACTCAACCAGTCAGGTTTTGTATGTCTTTGACCTTGGTTGGGGAACTTATGTCAATGAGTGCCTTGATTTTCTCTAAGTTTGCCTTAATCCCCCTATTGTTTACTATAAACTCAAGAAATTTTCCTAAAGACACTCCAAATGCACACTTCAACGGATTTAACTTCATTCGATACCTCCTTAGAATTTAAAACATTTCTTCCAAGTCCCTCATGTACTCCATGACCTATATGGACTTTACAAGCATATCATCCAGATAGACCTCTATATTCTTCTCAATTTATTCTTTGAACATCATATTGACCAGACACTGGTAGATCGCTCTTGCATTCTTTAGTCCAAAGGGCATTACCTTATAATAGTAAAGTCTATCATCTGTAATGAACGAGGTGTGCTATTCATCCTGGGGCTCCATGGGTATCTGATTGTACCTTGAATAAGCATCAATAAAGTTGAGGAGCTGATGTTTGGTTGTTGCATCAATAAGCTGGTCAATTTTGGATAACAAGAAGCTGTTCTTTGGAGAAGCTATGTTGAGACCTTTAACTTCCGCATTCTAATTTTTTTTTAACCACTCTTAATTGGGACCAACAGTTGGTATCAGAGCTTTGGCTCTTGATACACCTGTATCTGTGATATTAATGGATTCTAACTTTTTCTTG
>JANHAO010010886.1:0-17348 GCA_026873985.1 Saraca asoca | reverse complement strand
CCCTTCTCTCTTAGGGACAAAGCAAGAGCTTGGTTGCACTCTCTACCAGCTGGATCTATCACAACATGGCAGCAGCTCTCACAAGTCTTTCTATCCAAGTACTTCCCTCTAAGCAAGACAACCTAACTTAGGAATCAAATCACTACATTTGCTCAAAGGGAAGGAGAATCGCTATATGAAGCATGAGAGAGATTTAAGGAGCTCTTGAGATTGTGTCCACATCATGGGTTCAAAAAGTGGCTTATTGTTCACACCTTCTATAATAGACTCACATACAACACAAGGATGACAATGGATACCGCTGCAGGAGGAGCTCTCATGAACAAAACAGTGGATGAAGCCTACATACTAATTGAAGACATGGCCCATAACCACTACTCTTGGTCAAGTGAGAGAACTGCATCCAAGAAACTAGCTGGAAAATATGAGAATGAAACTAGCACTTGTTTTGAGGGCTTTACCTCTTTACTTCCATTTAACCATTAAAGCTTGTAAAGGGTGAGATGAGTAGGCAAGACTAACCTTTCAACCAAGATTGTGCTAGCAACATTTGCACAACTTCTCCTATCAATGATCACATTGCAAACTTTTCCCATGGCATAGCATCTAGTGTGGAAGATGTTCTATCATTGCTTTTCATTACTCTCCTTAATATAAGTACTCAAGGTTCTTCTCACTACTAGTATTTCTCCTTCAACCGCCACATCACATGTTATTGCTCTTTTCACTACTTGACTCAAAGCTTTCCTCCACTTTTTCTTGCTCACTAGTCAACTCAATTTCACCATTGGCTTTCAATGTCATGACCCTTTTGTTAGGGCATTCATGAGCATAATGGCCATGCTAAACAATTAAAGTATTTGATGTTTATTTACTTTTGTGGCACTTTTATTTTGCTTTTGCCTTTAACATCATCACTCTTTGGCTTGGAGGAAGTCTTGGTCAAGTTCCTATTCATAGCTTGGAAGTCTTTTGGATCATACCTTTTATCCCAATGAGTCTCCCAATAAGAACTTGATTAATGTGCACCCTTGAAGAAGCCTATCTCTTGAGTGGCCTCTCCACCTTCATCGCCAAGTATACCACATCTTCAAGTTCCAAGTAGTGTTGTAGCTCAACAATGTTAGCAATGTCATAGTTTAAACCATGAAGAAACTATGCCATTGTAGTTTTTCTATCCTCCACCACATTTGCTCTTAGCATTACAATCTCCATCTCTTTGTAGTAGTCTTCAACACTCTTGGATCCTTGAGTAAGGCCTTGAAGCTCTCGACACAACTCTCTATAGTAGTGTGAAGGGACATATCTCTTTCTAATGATGGTATTCAACTTCTCCTAAATGACCACGAGTCTTTCAAAAATTCTTTTCCTACTTTGCACAAGTTGACCCCACCAAATAATAACATAATTAATGAATTTTACAATAACCAATTTTACTTTCTTTTTTTCCAAATAGTTGTGACAATCAAAGACTAGCTTCACTTTCTTCTCCCATTCAAGATAGGCTTCTGGATCACTTTTGCCTTGGAAAGATGAGATGGTCATCTTGATATTGTGAAGTTTTGAATCCACACTTTCTCTTCTATATCTTTCATGTCTTCTACCCAAAGTGTCTCTATACCTTCTTTTTGCACTCCATTCAGTCTCATAAGGAGAGGTGGAAAACTTCTTTTCTTCCTTTCAACCCTCCAATCCCTTTCATTACTTCCATGTTGGTCATGAGTTCTTCTAGTTCTTCTTTTGTGGGAATGTCTACTTTGCTCCACATTTGTGAATCTTTCACTAAGCCCATCAACCTTTATATTTACTCTTTCAAATTATTGTTGTATGGCTCTAAGAGTAAACATGACTTAATTAAGTTGAGATCCTCTACCTTCTATCCTAGAGCATGATATAAATTTTGCAAAATAAATGTCAGGAAAATATGGACCTCACCAATTCACATCCTCACAAGTATTTTTTTTTCTATCACTCATCTCGTGTTTTGTTCACACAATTAGGCTTTTATTCTCTATTGTGCTCACACACTCTTACTCTTTACCACTCTAGTCCTCTCCTTTGAGTCCTATGAGAACTAAGTGACAAAATCTTGGAGTTTACACAATTTAGCAATCAAAAATCACTTAACACTCAAGTCACTAAAATGTAGCATGAACTAACAAGAACAAGAAGCAAGGAATGAGCAAGAAACACAAAAAGAATTAAATAATAAAAAGGAATAGAGTTTCAGCCAAAACAAGAAATTTTCTAAGGGTATGGTAAAACCTTTTTTTTTTAGGATAATCCAAAGGATAATAGAGGAAAATATCAAGCAATTGCTCCACGCTTTGAGTTTTAAGCTAGTATTTTGATAAAGCAATCCAAAAAAAACATATTCAAGTTAATTACAAGGAAATTGACTCAAAATAACTCACTAGATTGACTACAAATAAGCTCAAGTTACAGAAAATTTTCCTTTGTTGGATAACACTTGTTTTTTGTTTTTGGATTTTTTTCTTTTGCTCTTTCCTTTGATTCTTTCTTGTTTTTCTTTGTTTCTTTTGTTTCTTTTCCCTTTCACACTTTTCTTTTCTTTGTTTTTCCCTTTCCACTACTATTTCTTCACTTCTCTTTTCTTTTTCTTAACAAATGTATATGCTACCTAGAATTTTTTTTGTGTTTCAACACTTTGCAAAAATTTTAAACAGCCCAAAGACACTTTAATTCAATCACAATTGGTACAAATCAATTTCCAATTATATGTACTCAAAATGAATATGTCTAAGGTGTAAAACACAATCAAAATTAAGTAAGGATAGTAGCAAACATTTTGGAGAATTTAGGCCAAAGTTTCAGCCAACAAGGCAAAAACAGGGGACAATAATAAAACTTGATGCAATTGAGGGAAGAAATGGTTCCAAACCACACTAAATGAAGTGCAATTCAGTCCCACACTAGTTGACACATAAGAAAAAAGCAAAAGGACACTAAAACAAATCAATAAACACTTGAAATGCAACAAAGAACAAAAGGAAAATTCTATGGAAATTTCAGCAGAACTTTCACTTGAACAAGCAAGAAAATGAAATTGAAGTGAAGCAAATTAACCAAAAAAAAATTATTTAAACAAAGCTAACATCAAACATATAATGTGTGACAAGATCACAATTGTTTTACACAAAATTCATGTATAAAATTGGGAAAATTGAACTAAACAGAAGCAGAAAAATCGAAACTCATCAGCAAAAAAATTAGCAATCAATTACAACTCATTTTGACACCAATTGATTAAGTAATTGAGCTAAAAAATGTATACAAAAATTTAGAATTGTTTAGCAAAAAAATGAGAGGAAAAGTAAAGCAAAAAAAATGGGAAAAAAAAGAGATATTACCTGAATTGGAAGAGCCAAATTTTTGATACCAAACTGATGTGATCTCCCTTAGAGATACCCATGGATCTATCTCTAATTTAGCAATTTAGCAATAAAAATTGAAAGAAAAAAGAAAGATATTCATGCCACACTCTAAAAAGATAGAAAGAAAGTGACAAGTGATGAAGAGTGATGAACAAAGAGAAAACTCTTTGATAAGTCTTGAAATTCTAGTAAGAACCCTAGGAGAGCACTTTGCTTAAAGAAGAATACTCTTCAATTCTCAATTATCAAATCTGAATGGTGAGAGAAACATGCCTCTTCTCTTTGTAATTAAGCTCAACTATGGGCTGGTTATAAGTCTTAAACAAGCCCAACTAAACACCTAAACAAATAACTAAATAAACAAGCTAATTAGGTCTAAGACAAGGCTAACTCATCAACCAAAAGAAGACTAGCCAAAAGTTTTTCCTAAGCTAGCCAAAACACATGGCTTTCAAATAGCCCACAAACAATATAAACCTAATTCTTAATTCAACTAGAAAAATATGGAAAATAAGAAGGTCAAATAGCCTCAAAACAAAGCCAAAAAAAGGTCTTAAAGGTGGCCCATAAAAAAAACAAAATGATAGCCTAAATATTGTGAGAAGGTCAATTCTGGATAAAAACTTTGAGGCAACTCGATGATAAATTTTGAGACTCTAAATGGTAGAAATGGCCTCTAGCCTCAACATGAAAGTTGTAGAGTTTTCTCTTACCTTTCTAACCATATAAAAATTGACCCAGTCTAACATCTAGAACTCAAGTTATAGCCTGAAATCTAAAATAATGTCAAAGCCCCAATATTAAGTAATTAATTTAATTAAGCTCTAAATCATAGCCAAATCACAAAACAAGGACAATGCACTAAATTAAACTTGATTATTATCCTAAGAGGTAGAGTATGAGAGGAAACAAATGGAAAAATATTTTGTTGAGCCCTTAAAGCCCTTTTGAGTGATCCCTTGAGTTTCTATCAAGGACTCTTCATATCATTTTTAGATCTTTCTCTTAACTTTCTAAGGACATAAGAATCACCCAAAACTATGGTCTACAACTCCAAATGTGCCCAAAAATTTTAATTATGACACCAATTTCTTTTAATGGTCTTAATTTCAAAGTTGCATAAATGAAAAAAGGCATGATGTTAATGGATGCACCTAGATCTAGCATGGCATGTTCAAATATAGTTTCACCAATATCACATAGGATCGTAAAGGTAGCTAGATCCTTGCGTTTCTAGGGTGTTTTTCTTTGCATAATAGTAGAAATAGTTTCCCCTATGCTAATTCTTTCATTACCTTTTAGTTTCATTCTAGTTATGCATAAATCCTTAAAGAATTTGGCATATCTCAGGATTTGATTGATCACACCAAGTAGGGGAATGTTTACTTCTATCCTTCTGAAAGTGTCCAAGATGCCTTTATCTTGGTCCTCTTTTTTCTGCTTAGGTAGGCTGCATAGGAAGGGTGGAGGTAGATAGACTAGTTGAATATTTCTTGCTTGTGTAGAAGCTTCTGCCTCTTTATGTTCTAAAACTGGCTACTTGTCTCTAGCCTTTACCTCCTTGTCACTCCTTAACATTATGGCATAGACATTTTCTTAAGATTCAACACTATTTGGGAAGGTAGTATATTTGCAGCCTGATTTTCTTAGTTGATTATCCTAGTTTCTACTATATGTATTCTGCTATTAAGGGAGCCAATCTCTTGCTTTATTTACTAAAGTTCTCCTTTAATCTTTTGTTGGAATTGCATGTTCTACTACACCAAGTTTTTCATCATCTTTGTTAAAGCTTTATTGGAGACTGAGTCTTGGTTTTGCTGGTGCACGATCTGGTTCTAGCTTGGCAATTGTATCTAATATAAAGGTTGTTGTTGATAAGAACTTTGTAGTCTAGCTTGATTAGCATAACTCAGGCTAGGGGTGATCACTCTAGGCAGGGTTATATGTGTTAGAGTAGGAGTTACATGCCTATTGGTTCTAGTTTGGGAATATTCTATTATTTTCTAAAAACCTCCTATGGCTTGGACTTGCTAAAAGGGATCAGCCTCCTAGTAAAATGTAGGACATGTCTCAACGCTATGTCTAAAGGTTGTGCATATGTGCCTCTTATTTCTATCCCATGAACTATTACATCATTTAGGTGAGGGTTGTCATTTGTCTCTCCAATTAACCATATAGACCTCATTAACTCTTCTTATTGTATAGCCTGATCTGCTACTAAATTGTTTTGAGTTTATACGCAGTATTCTTGCAGCATTAAAGGTTTTATCTTCTAATGCTCCTCCACTTGCAACATTAATCATACTCCTGTCCAGTGGGAGGAAGCCTTGATAGAGGTACTGAATCATGAGTTGATCATTGATCTAATGATAGGGTAGTTGGTACACAGTCTCTTAAATCTCTCCTAATACTTATACAAGGTTTCTCCTCCAATTTGTTTGATGCTACAAATTTCCTTCTTAATATTGATAACTTTAGAGGTAGGGAAGTACCTCTCAAGGAATAGTTTGGTCATTTGATGCCATATGCTAATGGAACTAGGAGAAAGGTAGTGTAGCCAATCCTTAGCTAAGTTAGCTAGAGAAAAAGGAAAGACTCTTAGCTTGATCTATTCCTCTGAGATTCCTTGGGGCTTCATGGTTGAGTAGACCACATGGAATCCTTTCAAGTGCTTATAAGGATCCTCCCCAATCAGGCTATGGAATGTAGGAGTAGGTGGATCAAACCAGACTTTAATTCAAATGTAGCCTCAATTTCAAAGTAGTTGATACATAAGGTGATGGAAACTCAAAGGATCACTCAAAAGGGCATCAAGGACTATCCGATGAGAAAAATATTTCCCCATTTATTTTATGTCATACTCTGCCTCTTAGGATGCTAATGAAGTTAATTTAGTGTATTGATCTTGTTTTATGATTTGGTCATGATTTACACCCTAATTGAATTAATTGCTTAATGCTAGAGTTTTAACACTATTTCAGATTTTAGATTATAACTTGAGCTCCAAATATTGGGTTAGGTCGATCTTTACATGGTTGGAAAGCTAAGAAATATGTTAAGGCCAGAGCCTAGTTCTACCATTTGGAGTCTTGAAATCTATTGTCACATTGCCCAAAAGTTTCTATTCAAAATTGATCATGTCACAATGTTTAAGCTATTATTTTATTTTTTTATGGGCCATCTTTGAGACCTTTTTAGGCTTTGTCTGGGGGTTATTTGACCCTCTTATTTTCCATATTATTTTGGTTAAATTAAGACTTAGGTTTATATTATTTATGGGCTATTTGAAAGCCTTGTGTTTCAGTTAACTTAGGAAGAACTTTCAGTTAGTCATGTTTTGGCTAATAAGTTGGCCTTGTCTTAGACTTAATTAGTTTATTCATTTGGTTATTTGTTTTAGTGTTTAGTTAGGCTTATTTAGGAACCTAACCCATATTTGAGGTTAATTGCTAAGAGGGGAGACATGTTTCCCTCACCATTAAGATTTGATAATTGAGAATTAAAGAGTGTTCTTCTTTGAGCATAGTGCTCTCTCCTAGGGTTCTTATTAGAACTTCAAGACTTATCAAAGAGTTTCCTCTTTGTGGCATCAATCTTCATCACTTATCACTTTCTTTTTACCTATCTAGAGTATGGCATGAATATCATTCTTTTTGTTTCAATTCTGAGTGCTAAATTGTTGAATTTGAGATAAATTCATAGGCATCTCCAAGAGATATCATATCATAAGGGCTGTTGGTTGAAGTCAAAGGCAACCAACTCCTTCAAAGTTCTTTGATAAAATTCCATGTTCTCCATGCTTGAATGGGGAAAGGAACTTATAGAAAATAAATTTGTTGCTCTACCTGCGCTTGGAAAGGAATATATGAAGCAGGTGCTATTTCAAGGTCCTAGATTAAGCCATACTGATGCTTGCTCACTCTTATTAATTCTTGCAAAGTTTTTCCATCTCTGGATCATATATTAGCTTAGGAATATAAGACAATCAAGTGGTACACAAAGCTTGATAGGTAATCAAAAACCAAATGGAATGGAAGTAGAAAAATATGAAAATAATTCAAAAAATACTAAAAAAATTAAAAAAAACATAGATGATGATGGAATTTGGCAAAAATAGAAGGTCTAATTGCATAGCTACCAATCTTGCTCAGAAGACCCAAAAATAGTGACCTACTAAATTTGAGCTCCTAACTCCACAGTGAAATTTGCCACCTAATCCAACTAGAAAGGCTTGAAAAATAAGGGAAATTTGGCAAAAACAGAGGAAAACCTGGGGGAAAAGGATTGGATTTAAAGCTTAATACTAATGTTGATATTATAATACTATTTATAATTAAAAATATACAAGAATAATTTAGCCATCCCTAGCAATGATGCCAAAATTTGATGGCTATCAAAATCGACCAAAAATAATACTAAATTACTAACGCTAGTAGCTAAGATGAGTCCAAGTCATGTCCATAGGGATTGGTGATTTATTTCACATGTGTGATAGTATAGAATGGGGGAGTTGGCTACCTAATTATAAATAAGAATTAACTTAAACAAATTGCATGCAAAGAAATATAAAATTAGCAATAAAGAGAATTTAGATGTAGGAAGGCTCAATCTAAGGGACTTTTACAACCAATTCATTGATCAATCATTGATTCTAATGTTTCATTCCCATTTTGACTATCTAGCCAAGATATTGATTAAGCCTAAAACCTAATTAATCCTTGTTAACTTCCCCCTAAACTAGCCAATTAAACCTAACATGTAATTGGCTCTTATTGTCAAATTAATAGAAGCCCTACACTTCCACCAATTTAACAATAGCTTTAGGTTATGAAAACACTCAATCTAATTAATTGAATAACTCCAATAGCAACCCAATCAACTACCCTTAATTTGATAGGATGATTGACTCATACCAGTAACAAATCAACCCCCTATTGCTACATCAACCAAATAGCCACTAGCAACCATAAGTTGCCATGGAAATTTGGCTGGCATTAGATCACAATCAGCAATTAATTAATGGATCCAATTAATTAATCATCCAAGGAAATTATATACAATAAAGTCAAGGAATCAAAAGAATCAAATTAGGAATGAATTGAAATTAAGATCAAGTCTCACAATCAAGAAAAAATTGATGCAGAAATTCCCTTAGATTGAGATGAAAATTTAGTTACACATTAATGGAAAGCAAAATGCAACATTAAAAAGGGGAAGAGTAAAACTAATTGTAAATGGAGTCTTGACCTATCAGAGCTTTTCTCCTCCAAAAGTTAGAGACAATATAGAAATGAGTGTAAAAGATATTATAAGAGAGGTTCAGCTAACTACTTATAGGGTTAGTGAACTTCCTCTTAGTTAGGCTACAGTTTAGGGTTGGAGGTAGGCTTATTTGGATGTGACACTCTCCAGAGAAAATATAGTTCTATCATTTATCTTTCCAATGGCCTTGACCTTACATTAAAACTTAGTCTCTAGCTCATGCTATGGGCTAAATACCAAGACAACTTCTTAGAGCAGTCTCAACCCATAACAAATTTAAACACTTAAGTTTACAGCCATGTAATCAAATTAAAATGGCGTAGTTTGCCCTCAAGCCCTTCATGAAATTTGTCAAGTTAACCTTAGCTATCTTATACACTAAGTTTGCTCAAAAATGATTTTTGGATCTCCACATATGAGGAAAACACTAGAATAGGTTTTGGGTCGCAACATTACACTCTACTCTAGTTTATGAGTTTTATTTCACCTCAAAAACACTTGAACTGGGCTAAAGACTCTTTATATCATTTTAAGATCTTTCTCTTATCTTTCCAAGGACACTAGAATCACTCAAAACTATGGTAAATATGCCCAAAATTTTGAAATAGTTTGATATAGTGTAAATTTACTAAATAAATTTTATTAAGCATAAAAACTTAGCAAACCACAAAATCAATCTCAAGTACCCAATTAAGCACATAAATATGACAAAAGCCTAAGTATAAAATGATATAAAATAGCTATAAATTGTGTTCGTCATAGATGATGAATCCAACAAGTGAAACTACAATTTTTGTGTGACATGTTAATATGTTACTTGTATATATAAGTGCTAAATTACTTTATTCATATTTCAATTTATATAATTATTTTTTAATTAAGTCATGTGTGAATATTTACATATGATAGGCCCTAGAGGTTCTAGATGAGGAGATAGTAGAGAAAAAATGACCATAGGGACAAGGTTTCCCTTACGATTCCTTTATTAGTTGTTGTTCCTCCTAGTTACACTTTCATGCCCACATCTCAACTAACATCTAGCGAGATGGAGCCACTTGCATAGGCGTTGACATTGTAGATGCAGTTGCAACAGCAACAAGCCCCATCCTCATAGATAGTTAGAACACCTTCATTGACAATGCCACCATCTTCAACAATGGCATCTACCTCTAGATAGCCTTTACCTCCTATGGTACTTGTACTTGGTGTCAGGGATACCATCATGCCATATAGGATGAGATATGTATTCTTGATTAATTTTTTCATTATATTTATTTAATTTCTTAATATTATTTATCTTTATTGGTTAATCAGGTTTTTTCCTATACAACACATCATTATGAGTAAGTATGAACGTGTATGGCCTACATGGAAGAGTATTCCAAAGCCCACCCACAAGATATTATATATAGGATTTAGGGTAAAGTTTCAATACTTCATTTATAATTAAATTTCTTTTTTAAACTTTTCACTAACTATTTGCTATTCTCCTTGTTTTTGAATTATAGAAATATTAGAACGGAAACCGTTTTATGAAAAGGACATGTGAAAGAACTTCAACTGTAAGGGTTCAAACAAAATAAAAGATATGATGGATAAAATGCAGAAGAAGAAGCCCACTCAACCTAATTGAAGCAAGGATGATGATGGGAAGACCTTCTAAAGTATTGGCACGACCCTAAATTTAAGTCCAAATTTGAGCAAAATAAGAGAAACAAAGCCTTGGATGTATCTGGAAAGTGTTTGTCCCTTAACACAAGTGGATCCATCCCTATATCAAAGCATAGGTTATGCATGGTAACATTAGTTTGAGTTAATGTTATTTATGTCATTTTAACTTGATATTATCTATGTCTATAAAAATTTTCATATTGTGCATATATGTGAGATTGGGGTCAAGCCACCCACAGACAGCTTGTTCCACTGCACCCATACCCAAAAGGATAGCTAGTGGGTCTCACATTGAGCTGCACAATCCTATGTAAACAGCTTCTCTTAACTTGCATTTTTATCATTACTATATTATATATTTTGTTGTAAAAATATTACATTAATTTATAATATCAAATAATTAATTATTTTAATTTTTAGGAGAATTTCAACAAAAGAAAGGAGGACTTAGTGCACACTCAAGCATAAAGAGGCAAGAGCTCTGAGGACACAATTACTAATTTGGTAAGGCCATCTAATCCTAATCTATGGGTGGACACCACTGGTGGGACCAAGAAGGGACATGTCTATGGTTTGGAGTTCAAGGCCACAATAGGGAAGATAACATTGCCCATTGTAGCTCCTTTTGATAGTGCACCACATGCTACACTGGACTAAATCATGCGTGCTATGACTGAGATACAATGCAAATGATTCAATTGTTTGCTTAAACAAAACACTTTATAACTTAATAGCAACAATAAAGTTAAACTCCATCATCACCTCCTCCTCCATCTCATCCCCATTCATACTATCATCAACCCCCTATCTATTACCAGCCACCTCTTCCAGACGTTTATTCACCATCACAGCTGGCGATTCAACCACCACCAACTAAAGGTCCTGGACAGCCATAGTAGTAGAACACCAGGGATCTGGAGATTGATGATCAATTCTTCTCCAATAATTTTAGGTTGTGTTATATTTTTATGTTTTTACTAATTTTATATATTTATATCTATTCTTATGCATTTTATTTTAATTTTTTATTATAATTAAATATTAATTTTTAGAATATAAATTCAAAAATATTAAATTAATTTTTAATACTAATTAAAAAAATTTTAATAAAACTTAAAAACCAAAAATTATATGAAAAATATTTCAAAAAAATTTTCTTCTTTCTAATAGATTTTTGATAAATTTCTAACTATTTTTGGTCAAATTTTTTGATGGATTTCTAATAGAAGTTTCATTAAATTTTTTGGTCCAATTATAATGGAGTTCTAACAAAAAGAATAAAAGAAAAAACCACCACCTCAAAATGTGTTGAAAAAGTCTAATGGAAAATAGTTTCCGACCATGATTTTACTAACCATCTTTTTTCATCAAAAATTCATCATTTCTGATAGACATCTCATGATTTTTTATGGATTTTTTTGTCAAAAAATGCACATTTTTTTTTTGTAATTAGTTCTAGTATCCTATAAAGTCTCCACTCCTTATAAGGTAATATTAAAAGTTATGGAATTCACAAGATATGTCCAAATATTTAAATTTCCAGGTAACAATACCAAATTTCTTAAAAGAACCCAAATTAAACAAATTCTAATTTTTAACCCTACTATACATTCAATATTTAAAACATTAAATTAATTGCTTCCTAAACCTTTTTCTTGTAGCCATTTAGTCCTTCTAATTTTCCAAAATTTTCAACCAACTTAGAAAATCCTTCTAACTTTTCACTTTAGTCCCTAGTCATACTAAAATACCATTTCCATACCTTTAAATATTTCCTCACATTTCTTCATGTTCTAAAGATATTCTAAGGCCCCTAAGTCACTTACATCCAGCATATAACTCAACAAGATTAAATGACCTATTTTGTCCTCTTAGATTAATTTCCTTTAATTTAGTCCCTTTTCATCATCATTTACCATTTTCATAATTTCAAATCTATTCAAGTCTAGCCCACTCAGTTCTAAACATGTTTTGAATGCAAGATAGCTCATCAAATACTTATCTTTGCATTTCATATCCATTTAATCCATTTTATGCACATAACATCACCTTGAACTAACACATTATCACCAAAGTTTCAAATTTGCCTAAGGCTGGCTCTTACACTCTTATTAGGTTATTACAAACTAAATAAACTCAATGGAATTAAAATTTTTCTTCTCCAACTTCTTCCTATCTCATAAGGTTGAATCCATGCACTAACAAACCATATTTTCAACCTTATCTCAAACTCCTCATTTTTATGATTCTACCAACCTAAATCCATCACATAAGCACTAGACCTAGAGTTTTTATAAATTAAGGAAACATGCAACCATTCCAATTAGCCATAATCGAATCTACCCTTACACAAACCATTTTTTTATTTCCTTTCAAATCTTAATTTTAACATCTTTATTTAGAGTCTATTCTTCATATCAAAGGTTGTTTAGAAGTAAAAACAAATCTTTAGTACCACCACCTCACACGGCTGAATCATATTAAATTCAAGAGTTGATTTCTACACATGCTAATTTGTATAAAGAGATTGAAAAGTTGAACGCTAAACTTCACTATTTAAAACAATATAGAATTGAGTGTAAGCAACAACTAAAGACCCTTAAACAATAAAAGCAAGTTACTGCTAGCACTTGTCATTGCTATCATTTTGGTATAAATTTGACAAAATTGATATTTGTAAAAGATTTAGAGCTTTTGCTCCCACCCATGGGAGCCATACTTGTTTTATTTAAGAAGGAAAAGAATATGAAAGTTTGTTCCAATTGTGGCTAGTCAAGGCACATTACAACAAAATGTGTGAAATCATGAACTGATGGTAAATTTGCCAATGATATCCAACATTGCCCTTTTTATTTTCAAATTTATCAAGAATCGCTAATCATGGTAGATTGGGATCCCCTTCTCATGGTAGTCCAATGGCATAACATATCATATTGCAACTTAACCTTGCTCAGTTGCAAACATCCTTTAAATGTTAATCATCAACCCAATCTAAGTCTTAAGTACAAACTATAGATTATCCTAATTCTATCATGATTGTTGCGAAGTCAATCTTATCACCCATGCCTTCCTGTTAGGAGATAAAAAGTCCACCAGTTGCTCCAAAACTCAAGTCAAGTAAAGAATCCTCTCATCCCTTTAATATAGGAAAAGAAATCAAGGTAGGTAAAGATAAGGAACTTTCACAGGTCTCACAAGGTAGAGTCCACAAAGTCAATCAAGCATAGAGGTTTCTTGAGATAACTTACAAAGTATCATGGTTAAGTTCAACATATCCTCCTAAGGGTTCTCATCAACAATATTTCAAGTCAAAAATGAATAGTTCTAAATTACAATAAAAGTAATAAATTAAAATCACTGAGTGTGGATGCACACTTGGATGTGCAAGGTACCTCATAACCTCTGTCATACCTAGTTAGAAATTAGTTATATCTAATAATTGTTTTGTTTTTCTTATAAGACAGTTTATGTTTTGCTTTATATTTTAAGGTATGATTTCTTCTCATATCTATTATCTTGTGAAACAAAAAGAAAAAGAAAAAAGAAACAAAGATTTAAGATACAATGAAAAAGCCTTAGTTAACTAATACGAAGTGTATTTTCTTCTTTAGTGTGCATCCTTAACTAGGTTATTTTCTAGTTTCCTAGGGATCGTATGACTTATTTTAGTAATGGTAATTTACTTGGTTTCCCAATGCCACCTTTCTCTGGAGAATATGCTAATTTTATTGTGCTAGAAGATAAACTAAAGCTTATAATACTTTAAGATATGCGGTAGCATCTTATTAAATATTAATTTTAAGAAATAATCTCAATCATCTATTTATTTTAATTAACAGTCTATTTAACCTGTAAACAAATTATATATTCTAAAATTTTAATTTTAACTATAAATTGATTAAATTTTTTAAAATTGATCGGATCAACCTATGAAGTTTTAATTTCTAAAAAAAATATGCAAGTAACAAAATTTATTTCATTAATCAATAAAAAGTCAAAATCCTAATAGATCGTCAAAGAGCAATTTAAAAACTTCATCACCTCCAACTGTTACATGAATCTTACATTTATTTATAATCTATAATATCAAAGGCTTCTTTTTTTTTTTTAGGATAATTTCCATCAAAATACTATAATAATATTTAGTTTTCAAAGCATTAATTTATCACTATTGCTTGCATGAATTTCATGTTTTTCTCTATGCATTTGTGGGATGGTGATTTTAGCATTTCATATAAAATAGAGTTAAAAAGTCAACAAACACAACTAAAAATTTGGGATAATATAGGCTGATCGGTTACAATTTTTTTCCTTTCTTTTTTTTTTAAGAAAATAACATATTAAGTTTGCAATTTTAAAAGTATTCGAGATAAAATTATAAACTAGAAATAACTTATTAAAACACGTAAATTTTATTTTTGTTGGAAAAAAGAGAGAGTAAGAGCTACATTAGCCACAAATTGATGCCAGTACTACTAGGCCAACCACCTTGTTGGTTAGAACACGTAAATTATACAAGTATGATCATTTTATTAAACATAAACATTTAAAATATTAAATGCTTCACAATTCACCTAAAGCACAGTGGAAACCTCCTTTTCAAAATCAACATTTTTATTCAATCCTCTCTCATTCTTTCATCTAGTGTGTGGATTTAACCATCTTTTTATGCTTTCAACTCTTCAAATTTGTATAATTGAATACAAGGCTATATGTGGGTTTTAAATGATTGATTTTTTGCCAAAATGCCTCCTCCATAAAAAGGAAAAAGGTTTGAAGCAGAGCATCAGTCTAACTGAGTTTTTACAAAGTTTGACTTATTTAATCTAGATTTTTACTAAACAAATTTTGACTTATTTAATCTGAGATTTAATCCCAGTTTGATTGCTTGAACTAGCAAGGTCACGTTTCAAGACAATTTTTCATACATATCCCTTTTGTTTTTTTTTTCCTACCAAATTTGTGAAATTTTTTACTTTTCATCCACTTTTTCATAAAAATTACAATTTTATTTCTATACAAAAAGTTTTCAATATATTAAAATTTTTATGAAAAAGTGACATATTATGGAAAAAAAAGTTACAAAAATATAAAAACTTTTATACGAAATTCAAATTTTGTGTACATACCAACTTTTTCAAGTGTTAAAAAAAATAAAATTGAAAAAAAATGATGGAAAAGAAACAAAACAACAAAGGAAAAAAAATAAAGGTTTAATGATATATTTGATTCCAAAAGTTTGCTTTGGATTGTAATTTTATTGTATATTTTAATCATCTGTAATTATATCCTTATAGTTTTTTTCATCAACTATTGATATTATTTATTTAAGGCTTTTCATTGCAAGTTATTCTACACAACAAATGTTTGCTTGTGAGTATTATTTAAGTGTGACATAATATTACAAAAATACTAAAATATCAAAAATATTTTTCATAATTATACCATTAGTTATTTTACATGTATATTAACAAAAAATTCAAAAGCAATTTTACATCAAGTTAAATTCATTATATTGGTATTTAAAAATATTATTTTAAATAGTATTCTATAGTAGATAATGTGTATAATATGTACTTTTTAAAAAATATTTGGCATGATAAAATACAACGTGGTATATACATGACAAATATAATGTTTAAGAAAAACTTTTATGTGGACATATTTTACTGTGTACTTAACAATATAGGTGCCCATTGATCAGTTTAGACTGATTAAAAACCCATTGTCCAACTGACCAAACCAAATTGCATGTCTTATATTATCAATCGAAACCGACTATTTTGATGCATTTAACTAAAGCAAGCCGATCTAATCGATTTTAGTCAATTTTACATGGTTTTGGTCGGTTTGTAAAGTGCAATAATCTCATGAATTTGAAGAGCAGACAATATTGTGGGGAAAATTTTTTTCCAAAACCAAAAAAAAAACCACTACAACCCAACAGAACAGATACAATATAAGAAATGGTAGGCATTAGTTATTTACTGATTCTACGTAGTGATTAAACCAAAAGCCTAAATAGTAAAACTTTGAAGCAAAATGTGTGTACCTTACCGCTCCAAGTATAAGCATCAGTGAGCAATATAATATTTGAATTTGGACCTTGCTACCCTGCAATAGAACTACCTGAACATCTTCGATTGTCAATGGCTTATTAAGTTCCTAAGCCACTATTACTTTACAATGTTTATTGGACCAAACAGAAAGAAAAGGCTTGTAATCTCATGAAGAAGGTGAAATCGGACTCCGCTCGAGTTTGGAAAGGAAGACTGGGTGAGGAAGAGAAATGATTGACCTGGGAGGTTGATTTGGGTTTCTTTTGGGAATGGGTGAAACCACATCTTTTTACTTTGTGCAAGTAATGCTTCAATCAAATTTGTTTTGATCAATTAACTCTTCCTAATAATAGAATAAAAAAAATTGAAACATAAGTTGTAGTTTTCCTAAAGTTCAACAATGCAGAAAACTACACTAAATCATAAAGGGATCTTGAATATTATAATTCTCACTACAGCATTTAATACCTATAATAAAGGGTTAAAGACCCTTAACTGGATCTATGACTTGCTCTTGATAATTTCTTTTTATTCGTCTTAATCAATGTTCTTGGATATTAATATGAGTTTTTTTCCTCTCTTCCTCCCTCTTACTGTATCTTTGATGGTAAACATATGTATTCTTTTGTTATTGTATCTAATTGTAGATAACCCCTATATAAAGGGAGAGGGAAGGGATTTATTTTAAAATTTAAAATTTAAAATAAATCCCACTGACTTTAATTACCATTAGACTAAACAACCATCACATTAGACCATCTTTTATTTAAAGCCCGTCCATTAGTTACATGAGCCACTGTAGATTATTAAAATAATCTAACAATCTCCCATTTGGCCCATGTGACGACTTAAAGATTCAACAATAAACTATAATTATGCACCATACATTGAAATTATCAAGTCATCATCTTTAATTGAATTGAAATGATTGGATCATGGTGGTCACAAGTTATCCAACAAC
>JANHAO010010885.1:0-17338 GCA_026873985.1 Saraca asoca | reverse complement strand
AGTTCAGAGTACTAACTAGGGCAATTTCAGATTCAAATCGGAGAAATGAAGAGAAAAAGGAAGAAGCATAAAAAAGCCACCGGACTAGAGACAACCACTTACCTTGGAAAATCGCCAAACAACTGAAGATATTGAAAAATCGCTACACCACACTTTCTTCTTGGGAAAACCTAGCACCCGAAGTTTCACTTTCTTATTTGCGAAATACCGCAGGCAGAGACGCACTTATCATGTCTCTGTGGGCTAAGGAAAAACAATTGTGAATTCAAGCTTTAATATAGTGGCGGTTACCACTTAAACCGCCACTAAAATTAAAAAAGTTATACAATATTAAGGCGGTTTTATTAATCGCCGTTATCATACTACATTAGCGGCGATTTACTTAACCGTCGCTAAATAATCGCTGCAAAATAATGCATTTTTTTGTAGTGGAGCCATAATTTTAGTTAATAGCTGTTGTGAATGAAGAATTATAATTTTAAGAAAATTTTAATTTTTATGTCATAAATCGTAATTTTTGTAGTTCTATATGTTATGAGAAAAAGAAAAAAAATTGTGATAATTTTCACTTAAAATTTTATTGCATTATTATACATTGAGATAGGTTTTTTAAGCATATATGCGGGAAGGAGAAAATTTTAATTTGTTATTTGTGAATCATATTGTTGATGTCTATGAGCAAGACTCATAAAATATTTTAGCTCAAGTGCTTGTGAAAGGAAAAAATATATATATGATTTGCGAATTTGTTTGATCCACAAACAAACAAAAAATATGTAAAGTAAAAGGCCCCTTATGAAATGAGCTTTTGATTTTTGTGATTTAAGAATTTGTGAAATTCTTATAAGAGGCATAACACCCTTAATTAGTGGTGATGCATGAATGCAAACAAAAAAAAAATTGAAAATTTTGTGAATTCACCAGTATCTATTTAATTGATATTTAATCTTATATTTGATGAAACAAGAATTCATGAAATTCTTGTGTAAGGCACAACTCCAGTTTACCGTGGAGTATGAAATTTTGATACCAAATTAATTATTAATTAGTTGAGAATTAATTTTTGGTAGTATACATTTGAAATTTTTCTTTATGCAAAATTATGATTTTACATGTTTTATTTTCGGACTAAAATATTGAAATATTATAAATGTGAGAATGTAATCAAATTTGTGAAAATTGTTGATGTCTATTTATAATCTCTATATATGATCTTGAGAAAATGAAAATTATATAAAAAATTATTGGCTAAATGAAAAGCATGTAATGCCAAGATAATTATGAATTATCTATAAAGTATTTCTATTGTACAAAGGGGTAAAATGGTGCTGAATAATTTTGGGTCCCAGAGATAAGTCCCTGAATAAAAATGTGATTTCATTTAATTGACTATATTTGATATGGTGGTTAAATGTATTTGTGAAATATATTCCATCAATTGAAAAATTGGACTAATAAATAAATAAATTGATGGCACAAAAAAAAAGTGCATAAAAACATATATAATCACCTAGTTGAAATATAACACCGTTACATGTATCCTTGGAGACATAAAAATTATTTAGAGTTTTTTAGCTTAAGTGCATCTCTGAAGTGTATATGGATATATATCCTACGAGAAAAGGATGTTGAGTTTTCCTAAAAAATTCTTTTGAAATTTGTAGCTCTTTAAAAGGGGTGTTAAATTATGGGGAGCACCTTTAACAAATTTTACCCATATGAATATTAGAGTGGGACCACCCCTAATGAGAATATGGATTTATTGTCTTAAAACACTCACAAAAAGTAAGATAAAGTACAACCCACCAAAACGTAAAATTTAAGAGTTAAAAAATGCACCTGGATTATTATGTGCATAATATAAATATTATCTCCCCTAAGTATTCATAATTCAAGACAATATTATTTTCATTTTGCATAATGGTGCATCTCTACTCGAAGCATGAAAAAATAAAAATAAAAAAAATAAAGGTATTTGATATGTGAATTTGTTTTATGAAAATAAGTGGGAATTGTTAGAGATATTTTCATAAAATTAATGTTTTGATATTCTAATAAAATAACATAAAAAATGAATTATCATGGCTCCCATTGATAGAGATTTTAGAGTTCTTGCAAGACTTTTCTAATCTCAAGTATGCAATGTAACAATAGATAATTAATCTAAGGATTTAGGTTTTTGAAATACCTGAAAATGTAGAAGATGATGACGCTATCCTTGGTCCTGAGTCCAACGATATAGGAAGAGAAACTATGTCTATTCCACATCAGATTCCTCTATAAAAATTTCAATGGGGCAACCGTACTTTGAATCATGGAAAGAAATAAGAGCCTCTTCTTGTGTATATATTGAAATGGGTCAAACCTACCCATTATGGCAAGTCCACAAACAAGGCCCAATCGTATCCACTCATGAGCAATGCTGATAATAAGCCTAATAATATTGATCAGAACTACTTGGGCTTAATTAAGTTTACAACATGCTCCAAATGATTTGACATCTAATTAATTTGAGTTTTATGAATAAGATATAAAATATATATTATTGAATTATGTCAGTTGACATAAAAAATCTAACATTCTCTCTCTTGGACTACATAATTTAATAATAATAATCTCCAGATTAATTAACAATATGTGACCACAATAGGATATCAAATCAAGCCAGCACTCTCATCCAAAATGGTCCAAGATAGGTTCACAAGCACCTTAACAATGCAGAAAATCATACTCAAAGGAGTATTGATATCATGCATGTAAGATACCCATGACCCAGTGACCTAATACAATAGTACAATGGTCCAATATGGATTTATGAGCATCTTAACAACGTAGAAAATCATACTCAAAGGAATAATGATTTCATACATATAAGATACTTATAATTTGGTGACCCAACATGATATGTTAAAGGGAAATGCACAACAAAATAGCATGCCAAAATGTGATCAATACGTGATTTCCCAACAAAATTAGCCCTAGCATCCACCCAAGATGCCATATGAGATTCAATGATATATCTCAGTACAAAATGAGACTGGGTCCAAAATATCTCTATAATATGCCATAACACAAAATTGCGCAGTATAATAATAGAAATAACAATAATATATGGCAATTACAAAATAGCAACATATTTATTCAAAATGTGAATTACAAGTCTCGAGACATAATGACAAAATATAATATTGCCATAAATTTATAAAATAGACTCCCACTAATCCAAAATATCAAAAGATCTTACTATACCCATATGGGTTACATGATCAACAAAGACTTTGACAATTAAGCCTTTAGTTAAGGGATCTATTAACATGAGTTCTATAGGGATATGCTTGACACGAGTTTGGAACTCCTTAATCTTCTCTCTAACAAACATGTACTTTGTATCAAAGTGCTTTAAGTGCTTAGAGTTCCTATTGTTTTGAGAGAAGCACACCACAACAGAGTTATCGTAATATATGGTCAGAGGTTTAGAAATACTCTCAATAATCTAAAATTTTGTAATCAAATTCCTCAACCATATTGCTTGATAAGTAGCCTCGTAACAAGCTATATACTCTGCTTCCATAGTCGAAATAGCTGTAAGTGTCTACTTGGCACTTTTCCACGATACAACTCTTGCTGCCAACATGAATATATACTCAGATGCAGACTTATGATCATCTGGACAGCCACTATAGTTAGAGTTAGAATAGCCTACTACTTCAAGGTGATTCGATCTCCTATAAGTGAGCATGTAGTCTTTGGTACCCTGGATGTACATCATGACGCATTTTGCAACTTACCAATAAGCCACACCAAGTTTGCTCAAGTATTTCCCAAGTACACTAACAACAAAAGCAATATCAGGATGTGTACAAACTTAAGCATACATAAGGCTGCCAACAGCAGAAGCTTATAGGACCTTTTCTATATCTGTAATTTCTTTGTCATTCTATGGACATTGGGTATTAGAGAGTCTCTCACCCTTTTGAACGGGTGTAGTGTAAGGATTGCAGGACTTCATATTGAATCTATTCAGAATTCTTTTAATATAGCCCTTTTTAAGACAAGCCAAGAATACCATGTGATCTGTCACGGTGAATCTCAATACCTAATACAAAAGAGGCATCGCTAAGATCCTTCATATCAAAATAGGCTATCAACATTTGTTTGGTCTCAAACAGGAGATTTATATCATTATTAGCCAAAAAAATATCATCAATATATAATACAAGAACAATGAATTTACTCTCATTATTTTTTAGGTAAATGCATTGATCAACTGCATTTTCTTTAAAACTAAGAGAGCAATTAATATTGTCGAATTTCAGATACCATTGCTTGGAGGCCTATTTCAATCCATAAATGGATCTTATCAATTTGCACACTATATGTTTCTTGCCATGTTCAACAAAGCCATCAAGTTGATCTATGTACACATCCTCATATAAATCACCATTCAGGAAGGTAGTTTTAACATCCATCTGATAGAGGTCCAAATCAAAATGAGCAACCAATGCCATCATAACTCAAAAAGAGTTTTTGGTGGATATTGGAGAGAAAATCTCCTTATAAGCAATGCCTTCCCTCTGATTATATCCCTTAGCCACAAGTCTGGCCTTATATCTCTCAATTTTCCCTTTTGCATCACACTTGGTTTTAAAGACTCATTTACAACCTACAGTTTTGTAGCTAGCAGGTAACTTCACCAATTCCTAAACATCATTCTTCCTTATAGAAGCCAATTCATCCTTCATGGTAGCCAACCATTATAAGCTATCAGAATGGACATAGCCTCATGGAATGAAATAAGATCAGAGTCCTCCACTAAATTAAATTCATGCTCCTACAAGTATACAAAATAATCTTTGAATTTAGAAGGCTTTATAGGTTTGGGAACTCTCTCAGATCTTCTAGATGAAGCCACAACAACATCTGGGTCTGGCACATTATTCTCAACTTGTTGAATGATATCAGAATCATCAACAAGATCAATGATATCATTATAAATCAAGGGAGAAGCCATTGTTTCTAAAATAGGGACAACGGGTGTTGGAACAACAACATGTTCCTCCCTGAATTCAATAATGCGTGGTTCCTGAGTTACACCTTGCTCTAAATTCCCTTCAAAATAGACAACTTGATCTGACTCAATAACTCTGGTAGTATGATAAGGGCAATAGAATCTTGAACCCCTTGAATTAGTGCAGTAGCTAATAAAGAATCTACTAACAAATCTTGGATCAAGTTTCCTCAACTGTGGGTAATACAGTCTCGCCTCTGCCTTACAACCCCAAACACGAAAATGCTTTAAACTGGGCTTCTTACCTGTCAAAAACTCATAAGAAGTTCTTAGTACAGACTTACTTGGAACATGATTCAAAATATAAGCAACTGCCTTCAATGCATCTCCCTACAAGATTTCTAGAAGGTTACAATGACTAAGTATACATCTTACCATGTGCAGAAGGGTACAATTCCTCCTTGTTGCAACTCCATTCTATTGAAGAGTGTCAGGCATGGTGTACTATGCTCTAATACCACATTCCTACAAGAATCAAGAAAAAGGTCCAAGATTTCTGCCTGTTTCATCAAACTTGCCATAAAATTCATCACCTCTATCAGACCTTACACATTTAATCTGTTTGCCAAATTTTAGTTCAACAGTGGCCTTCAATGCTTTAAAAGCATCCAAAGACTCAGATTTCTCACACAACCAATCAATCCAACCATATCTAGAGAAATCATCAATGAATGTAATGAAATATCGAAACCCTCATAGTGCAATAGGAGTAAAAGGTCCACAAATATTAGTATGAATCAACTGTAGTATTTCTTCAGTCCTAGTAACCCACTATTCCTGGCTTTGACTATTAATTTCCCTCTCATACAGTCGACACATTTGTCAAAGTTAGAGAAGTCCAGATCATGCAAAATATGCTCCTTAATCAACCTCTCTATTCTCTCCTTGGAGATGTATCCCAGACGTCTATGCCATAACATGGAAGAGTTTTCAATAGCTCTACCACGCTTACTTCCAACGACATTATTAATGTCTAAATATCATTGGCCAATAGAGTATAGATCAACATCCAACATATACAAGCTATTAGATAAAACACCAGAACTAACAAAAGACGAATCATAATATAAAGATACTCTTTTATTACTAAAATGAAAGGAGTAACCACAACCATCCAAAATAGAAATAAAAACCAAATTCCTTTTCATGGAAGGTACATAAATAGTATCTTTCAAAATTAATTTATGTCCATTACATAACTTCAGATATACTACTCCTATGTGTTCAACCTTGACACTAATGCCATTCCCTACTATGATCATTAACTCCCCATCACTTGGCCTTCACTGGCTTCTGAATTCCTTTCTTTCTCTCAAGCCAACTCTTAAATTTCATACAGTTAGCTTGCTTATGCCTAGGAAGATCACAAAACTTGCATCTTCCATTAAAAGGATATTTTGGCTTTATACTAGAAGATTCACTAGAGTGTTGCCCGGAGGAAAGATGTTTAGGCTTTTCATTTCACTTCTTCTTAAATTGTGGCTTACTGTTCTTACCCTTAAACAACTTTTTCTTATTGTCAGCTCTTCAATAGTTCAGCCTTCTTTCTGATCATTGTAAGAGGTCCTTAGAACATCAAATTCAACTGGTAGATATTCAAATACTTGCCAGATTAGGAAATTCTCTCCCAATTCTACCTTCATGGACTTCAACTTGTTGTACTAGTTCACAAACTTCATCACATGTTCACGAACACCACTAACACCATTATACTTAGTCTTCGTCAATGGAGAAAGGTATAAGGACTTTTCAGACTTATCAAACTTCTTGAATTTCTCACCTACAGCCTTGAGAAATTCCTTAGCATTATCTGTCTCACAGATGCTTTCCTTAATAGTTTTGTCCATGCTATACTTCATGATCATTAAGCAAAGTTTGTTAGAATAAGCCCACTTCTCATGTTTTGTTGTATCAGCAACAAAAGAATATTCTATGGGCTTTGGAGGCTCATCCTCAATGAGAGCAACATCCACATTTGAGATGGCTAGAAGCAACTTCTGAGAGTCAACCCAGTCATCATAGTTAGTCCCATTTAGCTTTGTCAAACTATTCATTTGCATATACAAAGCTGGAAATGTAGAAATTAAGGGAGATTTCTACGTCGAGCATATGTATAAATGAGTAATTATCCACAATTGAACCCTCTCATTCATTATAATCCCGCATAAGGGTCTCAAGTTATCATGCATGAGCAAATTCCATAACATTAAAATCATGTCCCTAAAGCTAATACTGATAGCATATTGAGAACTCTGAAGACATAATTTCAATGTATGTAACTAGAAACTATATCAATAAGAACAAACTAATAAGGTAAGTGCATTATTAATATAATCTCTAATGTAACAATATTATCAATAATATAACACTTCAATACAATTAGTACAGCGAAGGCGAGTTCGCACTTATATAAAGTGCCTCAAAATTGGTTTCAATAACCTAAAACAACTCTCAAAATTATATTACATAATTACTAACAATTTTCAACCTTATATAATAATATATTCACATAATAACACCAAAAATATTTAATTAATCAAATTATGTCAAATTTGAAAGTACACAATATATAATAAGTCAATAATTATTAGGAATACAAATAAAAAATTTCAGGCTCAAATTAATTAATACAATATAATTTTAGTAATTTTAAATGTTGTAAAATCAATAATAAATATTTCTAGGAATTGAAAAAATTAATTAAAAACTCCAAAAAAATAGAAGGCAACGAGTGGAATGAATAGGGAAAATGATGTGCCAAAAGGACACACAGGGAGGCCGCACACACCCCCACATGCCTGGCTTGCAAGTAGGCTTGGCATGTGGGTGTTGTTCATCACCTTTAAGCTCTAGCTAGGTTGAAAATACCCATTTGCAGGACCCGGTTTCCTACCACGAGTTTTCGATAATTTCTCCTTCATTTCTGAACCAAAAAATGCAATTTTGGTGTCATTGAAACCGGAATTCAATGATCTAGAATAGCCCTTTAAAAATTTCAAGAATTATGGAAAAAAAAAAAGGCTTTCATTTGAAATAAAGCATTGGTTCTTATGGTAATGTCTCAATTTCTCTCTCAATTCTCATAAAAAAAACATGATTTTGGTCCTGTTAAATTTAAAATCACAAGCTCTACAAAACCCCTCAAGAAATTTTCGCAATTATGAACAAAAAATTTTGGGCTTTGGATGGAAAAAACCGTGTCTTAGTCTTGCGGTTTTCTTGAAATTTCTCTCTTGATTCTTAGTGAAAAAAAACACGATTTATATGTTTATGGACTCAGAACAACACAATCTATAAAAGCCCTAACCTGATTTTGAAATTGATCGATTAAAATTTTAGATTTCAAATAAATGAGAAAATTGGGATTTTGACAAAATTTTGAAATTATGCATGATAAACACACCTAATTCCAAGAATCACAAATTACAGCCACAATCAGAATTAGATAAGTTCTGATACCAATTGATAGAGATTTTAGAGTTTATGCGAGACTTTTCTAATCCCAAGTATGGCATGTAATAATAGACAATCAATTTAAAGATTTGGATTTTCAGAATACCTATAAATGTAAAAGATGATGACACTATCCTTGATCCTGAGTCCAATGATATGGGGAGAGAAACTACGCCTATTCCATGTTAAATTTTTCTGTAACAATTTTGATAGGGCAACCGTACTCTGACTCATGGAAAGGAATAGGAGTCTCTTCTTGTGCATAGATTGAAATGGGTCAAACCTACCCATCATGACAAGCATACACATTGGGGCCAATTATATCCACTTATGAGCAGTGCTGATAATAAACCTAACAATATTGATTACAACTACTTGGGCTTAATTAAGTTTACAATATGCTGATTTGATATTCAATTAATTTAAGTTTTATGAATAAGATAATATATATATATATATATATTATAGAATTATGTCAGTGCACATAAAAAATCTAACACCGATGGCTAATGGATTTAATGGCCACACAAGCCTTAAAATGACAGCTGCCATATTAATTAGCTTAATGGCTTAAATGTTTGAAGGCTTTATGGCCTTGTTTGATGGCTTTGTTGTGCTTTAGTTTTAAGGTTAATAAAATAGCCTCTAAATATCCTTAGCATAAATGAGCTCGACGGAGGTAAATAACAATTCTTCTTCCTTCCATTTTAACGGCCAAGTATTAACTTCTACACTAATGACTTTCATTGGTATATTTTATGGCAACCCAGCAGCCAGAATCTTCATATTAGATATGTCTGCAGGAGTGTAAGATAGACAGAGAAAAACATATGAGGAGATACAATGAGAAAATGTGTGACATAAAGTGTAATATAATAGGTAGAGATAGAAAGGTGTGAGTGTATGAAACTTTTCTTTGATTTTGAGTAATAACCGAGAGACTAAATAATATATAATTGTGATTATTATATTTTTTAAGCAACATGTTGAGAATCATTACATTAATCTAATATAATGGCATGAATTATTTTAAAGAAAATGATAATAGGTTTCAGTTTCGTGGATTAAATGAATTGTTTTTAAAGAAAATGACTACATACTTTAATCACTTCATATGTATAACTTTATTTTTTTTTCTATTTTTTTGTTATTTTTTATGTATTATGCAAGATAACTAAAAAATATATTTATTAAGAACTTTTTCTCGTGTCTCATTTATAAAATTTTATTATCATTCTAACTTTCAATATTATTAATTTGTCACAGAAACAATAATAAATTATAATTATACAAATTATTATATGCTTAAAGCATTTAAATTTGTATAGTTGAGTTATTTTATCATGTAATTATCTCTTAAAATACTGTCACTAAATGATAAAATTCAAATTAATAAGTAAATATAAGATGAAAACTCTTGCGCATCCAACCTCTTGGTCCATTGAAACTGGTATAGGCACATCGGGTAACAGAAAATTAAGGGGCCGTAGCGCCGTGGCCCCCGTTAGCATTAAGAAAATGAAACAAGTACAAAGTTAACAGCTTAGTGACTTGAACCCACGCCTTTCAGATTACAGCCTACATCTAACGCCTTAGAGCACTCGGCTAAATCGTCAAGTCGGAGATGGTAATCAAAATTTCAATTTATATTGGTGTGCTTATCGATTCCCAACAATTCATGTTTGGTCGATTATGCAAATCAATGAACATTCTTTATGCTTTGCAATTGCAGGTAGCGTTTTATACTTAAGAGGCAAGTATATGACTTATCTATCCTTCGGAGCTTTTTTGCACTTAATATGTTGACCTAAAGTCAATCATCTCCCGAGGTTGAAATTCACTTTTGACACTTTTTTTTAATTAAAATACTATTTTAATGTCTTTCATATATAAGTTTTTTTTTTAATTAATCTTTGTTTAATTTTTTATTCTCAATTTCATTTTTAAAATATTTAATTTAATTTAATTCAATCAAATTTTTTGTCTATTTAACTATAATATTTATTAGCATAATTAATGGTCTAGGAGTCCAAAGTCTAATATAACACAATTCAATGCTTGTGTCACACCATTCATACATTAAACTAATCATGTGACTTTAATTTAAAAATAGCGACACATGATAATCACTTTAATCATGTCATTTTTATTATTTAATAGAATATTATTTTATTTTACATAAACATTTACTTTTATATAAGAGTAAAAATGGGTTCAGTGAATTATCAAAGGCCTACAGCCTAGTTTATTTTTGACATAACCTAACTTGGCCTATTTATCTAAACAAATTAGGTTTAGGCTAATAAATAGGCCTATTTATTTATTGAGATAAATGGGTCAAGACTAAATTCTTTAAGCTTGGCTCGTAGGCTTATTATGCCAGTCTATTTAAAAATTAATATATATAATATAAATAATATTTTTAATACAAGTATTTATATATACAACATAAAAATTAATATATATAATATAAATAATATTTTTAATACAAGTATTTATATATACAGGTTGTGAACCTATTTTATGCTTTGGCTTATTGGTTTATTTGAAGGTTTTTTTTTTTATGCAAATAAACTTTTAAATAAGTTAATAGACTAGGTCAATCTTCTTCGATAGATCAATTTCAAATCATTACGTTAAGTAATAGAATGTGAGATAGATAATTGGAAGACTTAATTGAAGAAAATTGGATTTATTAATATCTAAATTAAAAATAAATAAAGATTAAATTGAAAAATATTATATTATAGGGGATTAAAATAGAAGAACTTAATTGAAGAAAATTAAATTTAAATTAAGAATAAAAGTTAAATGAGAATTAAATTAAAAAACATTATACCAAAAAAGGAACAAAATAGAATTTTATTTTGATTATTTTATATTTTTCCTTAGTTTTACACACACACGCAAAAGATTGCTAACCTCCACATTTTCATATTTTCATATGGTATTGAGGCTAGCATCCTCTACTTTTTCACTTGGATAAAAAATTCAATATTTCTTTTCTATATCAATTTAAGTTGACAAGGTGTTTTAGTAATTTTAATTTTCAAAAGTAAAGTCTAATTTTAATAAAGAAAAAAAATTAATGATGAAAATATTTAATTATTGTCTTTTTTAAAATTTAATTTTTAAAAATTTTTACATTAAATTCTTTTTTTTACTCCAATTTTTTTTTATGTAAATAAGAAAGAAAACTTTCTTTATTTAAGTACGATGACTAAGCAAAACACCTAGCCAGGGACCATACAAACTAGAATTGATCCGCAAATTTTTTTTAACCGGAATAATAATCATATAATGATCTATAATTACCAAGTGTGACGTATAAACTGATTGATAACTTTTTTTCTAGTTTATGAAATGTGAATTTTCCATGTAACATGAAATTCTTAGTTTAAAAGTTTTAGGAAATTATATGAAAGAGAGAGAAAATAATTAAATGTTTCAATTATTAATTCTCTCTCTTAATTAAAGTTATATTTCACTTTTGAAATTAAAATTATTAAAATGTACCATTTACTTGAACTGATATAAAAATGTTATGCTAAACTTTTTATCCAAATGAAAAAATGGTGGATATTACTAGAAAATTTTTAATTAGAGACGGAAATCAAAGACAAACAATAAATTTATAACTAATATCCTTATATAGCTATAGATTAGTGATGAGTCACTTTGTGTTAATGTCAGATTTTGGTAATAGTTCAAACTCCGGTTAACGGGGGGATTCTCATGGGATCTTTGACCTTTATCCAGTTCGGGCGCAACAAAACAACAAAGATACATAAAGATGAAGAGAAGAGTAGAGGAGAAGACATAGGGTTTAACGTGGTTCGGCTAAATAAGGGTATTACAGGACCTTACGTTCACGGTAGCGTGTTATTGTGATGGTGTTTTTACAAAGTTACAACACTAAGGTTCTCTCTTTTCACTCCGACAGAGTTTCTGCCTGTGTTCTCCTATCTCTCTCTTTATAGGAGGCTCCTTCCTCATATTTATAGATGAGAGGAGGTTACAATAATAATTACATATGCAGCATGTATGTTACATCAACATTTAATGTACAAGATAGAATATATAGACTGAATCTCCTTTTTGGACTACTGCAGACTGTCTTCTGTAGGTGGGTCCCATTAGTTCGTTAGGGCAAGATATAACTTGATCTTCTGTTTGACGAGCTCTACGTCGCTACTCACACTTCGCTGACCAAATCGCACAGTCTGAGGTCGTGCACATCATCAGGAGAAGGGGTCGAGCTCACTTTGCCACGTACGAGCCCGAGTTGATGAGGTCTCTTCGCGATGTGACCTAACGGCGAGGCAATCTAGATGCTCTTCAAGCTAGTCCTTTTGTTGCTCTTAGGCTTCTCTCGTGTCCATCTAAGGCGAACCAATTTTCACATATAACACTTTGTAATACCTCAAATTTTTCTAAAATTAATTTTAATAATAAAATGACTTTTCTAGAAAAAAATCTGAAAAAATAAATTTGAAAATTTTGAAAATTTCAAAACTATAATTTTGAGTTATGAGGAGTTCAAATATACAAGAAATAGATTATATGAATTTTGATCATTTTTAGATGACCAAAATTTCTATTATTGATGGTCAGAAAAAATTAAATTTATATTTTTAAGATTTAATTTCTAAAAAACTTCAGAAAGATTGAAACTAAGGCTATCAGTACTAGTGATGGTAACATTACAATCATTATAAAGGTAATTAATTTGTGATAAAATTTCATAACCACTAGTAATCGATGAATACATTAATTTTGGGCTCAAAGTGGAGACAATAAGAAAAAAAATTAAAAAGGAAAATTGGAGCCAACTTGAAGTCAAAGTCAAAAGACAATAAATGTTTCCCATTTTGCCCTTAAGATGCAGGTTGCCTTATATTCTTCTTCCCTTTACCCAGTTGCGTTCCATGCAACTGAACTTCTTCTGCAAGCCATTCACTCTTTCTTTACAACACACACACACACACACACACACACACACACACACACACACACTCTCTCTCTCTCTCTCTCTCTCTCTCTCTCTCTCTGAGTAAGTCATTTATCTTTCCATGATAAACTAATAAAATTTTACTACTAATTCTTCTCTTCTTCCTCTTAAATTTGGTATTAAAATTATGTTGATTCGTGAGGTAAAATCTAAGTTACAAATTTTTAAATCTAATAGTTACTATTCATATCACTGCTTAAAACATGAATTCACATAATTTTTTTTTTTTTGTATTTTTAGAGCATGAATCTATTATGTTTAGCTTGTTCCTACGTAATAGAGCCATAATCTAATGGTATATGATTAGTTGAGGAGAGAAATTTTTAAAAACTTTAAGAAGCTAATATGCTTTCTTTCTTGTTCTTGAAGAGTGTTGGAAATCCTTGTGAGATTTACTTAGATTTCTTGTTTTTAGCTGTTAAGATGAGTGATTTTTTTTCTTCCTTATGAATTATGGTATGATTATATAATTGTGACTTATTGAATATTAATATATGTTGAAGGAAAAGGGTATTTGGGCTTGTTGTTATAATAGTTAGTTTCTTGGTGGAAAAGTTAAGATTTATGCTTGTTTAAGTTCTCAAAATGTGTTGTGTTGAATTCCTATGAGTTAGTGTAAATTTGTATGTGTTTTCACCTATTTTTCTGGTGGCTTTCATTTTCCAGAAATCATGATTTGAATCATTGTTTTTGCCTTGAGCCCATGATCATGCTCGCAACTATAGAGCAGTATTGTGACTTCAAGCCTTGAGATATGAATTGAAATTTTATATATTTTTCTTACAATTCAAATCAACCTTTCATAATTCTACTTCCTCAATTCTGATCACGATCCTAATCATGTATAAATTTGGATTTCTTGAATATTTTTAATTTTTGGCGAGCAGACTCGCAATTTGAACTGGATTTCATCAAGTCTGATCAAATCTTTCTCATCTAATTCCCATGATTCTAATCACACCTCCAAAAATCTTTATCCTTGTAGAGGAATTCACTTCTCCTTCCTAGATAATTCTTAACCTTTCAATATATTCTTGCATGCATTCTAGCTAGTTAAATGAAGCAAGTAAGAAACTTATATGAGTAATTCATAAACCAATATCAATAAATTCAATAATTATCCATAAATGATAGTATGATAACATAACAATGAATGTAGTCCTGAGATTGAGATTGAGATTGAATGTGAAATAGTGACATAGTTATTGTGAGTAGTGATATTGTTTAAATATGGTAATTTTCCCATGAGACATGGAATGACATATGTCGTGATAAAAGATGTGGATGAAATGTGATAATGTGATAAAGGATATATGATTAAAATTGTGATTGAAATGTACATTTGTGATATAACTATTATGCAAATGATGCTATAGAATGCTTGGAAGTTCTCATAAAACTTGAGATGTGATTGATGAGATAAGATGGGAACTGAATTCTAGATCTGTGCTTTTTGATATGATGAATGGGATAAGGCTGACTTGGAGGGATAAAGTTAGGATTGTGCGGGGTAAGGCTAAACCAGACTAACAAGGAGATTTATATTTATTATTATGTATTTTGTTGTAACCTATATTATTATTTTGTGGAAATATGAAATATTATATAATGAGATTGAATAACATAATGATTAAGGATGACGGCATAAGGCCATGAGAACCCTGATTCAGTATAATGAGCTATGGATATTGTGATATAATACCATTCAGAGGTGAGTCTCTGAAACTTAATGATCGACTTATGAAGCTTGGTTTGAGAAATGAATACATGGTTATGATGTTGATGTATATATGTGTTGTTTGTTAAATAAATTCATAAGTTTGGTATAGATTATCTCATTGAGCCCCAGACTCACAGTTCTATAGATTATTTTTTTTCAGATTCTTCAGACATTAACGTTAATCCTTCCCCAAAGAAGTAAGAATGAATAGTAATCCCATAGAGATTACATCTAAACTTTTTCCACCACTATTATGAGCCTGCTAGGAGTCTATGAAATTAGAATGTATTATATTGTCATTTTCAATTTAGTAGGTTGCAAAATGCTTCATGAGGTAGAGATCACACCAATAGAGCCACCAAGTATCCTTCTTATGATAACCTTAGGATGGTTTGACCTTTAGTGGTCTACCATCAAACCATGTATTTTGCTAACTTTTGTCTTGTTGAAAACTGGTAAATAGAAATATCACAGGGCTTATTTATGTTAACCTATGCTTTTGGACTCATGATAAGACATAGGTACTTTTAATTGTCTTGCCATGGAAAGGACACAGGGTGTTATGGAAGTGACTCCTAGGCTAAGTAAGTGTTAAATAGTCTCTTTTGAAAAAATTGTAGTAAACTTGTAAACAATGTTTAACCCGGCATGTGCCTATTAGGCAATGCCATTGTAAATTATGAAATATGTTCACATTCTAAGCTGTGTCACTTTTATATCATAGGTTTTCAATATCTCAAAGCAACAAATGGGAATTGAGTAAACATGACTAGTAATGGTGAAATAAATATGAATAGTAACATGTAATGAAAATGGATTAAGGCCGATGACTACTAATAAAGGATTAATATTTACGCCGGTCATGACTAAGACACACTTATTTAGTCTCAAATTTAAAATTCCACTTGTAAATTAAAGATGGATTAGAGATAAAGTAAGTTTTCTATTTTTTAGAGATGGATGTTTCATCCCTAAACTGTGTCTAAACTTTAGATGTTGATTAAAATTTGACCCAAATTTTTTGTACACAATTTTTGATATTTAGAAACACATATTCCATCTTTAATATGTCTCTCATATTAAATATATATATATATTTACGTACACACGCACACTATACATGCTCGATATTCTTATTTTGATTCACTGTATAACTTTCATTCTTCTAAATTTTAAAACACAAAAGAAACAAAAAGGAATACTTTCAATCATCCTCTCCAATTTCATGCTCTACAAAGATTTAAGATAAAATTGTTGATTTTTCTCAATCTTTTAATCTCTCAATTTTGTTATTCTTTTGTCTTAATCTTTGAAAATGAGTTCTTATTTTATAAGAAAGTATGTTTGGATGCATCATTTTAAAAAGACATTGTAATTCTGAAAGAGTATTTAAAATATCCTAACTCAAATAACTTATTTGTATAATTAATACAAATTAAAATTTTTTAAATTAACTAAATTTCAAGGAGGAATTTCTAATATTTAAAATAAGGAATTTAAAATTCCACCTTATTAGTGAAATTTTAGATTGACCAATACTGATATTAATAATGTAATCAAATCTTATTTTGAATTAATTTTAGATTAAGTCATGTTCCCATATGTTTGCATAATCAAAATCTCAATCTAATATGGATTATCTTTTTCCACTAAAACATAACATTTTAGTAAAATAAATATTAAAACTAAGTTTTGAGTGATGCTATTTGTATTGGATTTTATGAAAAAGAATTGCATTCTATCCAAATATGTGTTCATTTTATCAAATTTTAAAAATTAGCCAACTAGGAACAGTGAAACCTTTTTTTTTATTAGTGATAGTTGTTTTCTATTGTTATATGTTTGGTAAATTTTTAAGAGTTTAAAAGTAAATTTTTATCTAGTAATTTTGACTAGAAACTAAATAAAAAAATCCTATTTAAAGTTAGTGTTGATTTCATTTGTTTTTATCTAATCAATTTTTTTTATTTCTATCTCTTTTCTATCTCCCTCGTTCATTTAAAATTTAAATTATATTTACAACAATTTATGAAACAAAACTTAGTTAAAAGTGAATTCTTAACTAAATTTAGCTAAAGTAATTATA
>JANHAO010010884.1:0-17339 GCA_026873985.1 Saraca asoca | reverse complement strand
CAGTGGTTATCAAAACATACATGAATTTACAAATACATTTTCATGTCCTTTTATCAAAACAAACACAAAACTGTCAACACCTTTTTATATTTATTCACCACGTGAAAAGATAATACCATCAAATTCAATACTATGAGGCTAGATAGAAATACATGATTTTAACATTGCAAACCAATTCATATATACATGTAACATAGAAAGTATACTTTCAAAATCAAATCAACAGTAAAATCTATTATCTAAAAAGAATTTATAACATTTATACAATAAATCTATTTTTAAGTTCATACATAGGATTATTAAGTAAGGGGGATTGTTCACGCACCTTATACACTCCTTAAGCCAAACTCAGCTGAAATTCCAAATTTTCTTCTGTTAATGAGCTCAATCATTCACATGGAATTCACTGTGACAAGATAGCAGCAAGAATACTACTTTTCATCAACTTAACATATAAGGGTCTCTACACAATAATCTTTATATCAAAGTGCACGATTGCTAAGGATTAAATCCGATGACCTAAGATTACTCACCAGGTCTCAAAGAGCCTACTGGTAGCTCGCCACTGGCCAGAACCTTGCCAGTGGTGGGAGTAGAGCTACTGGTCGAAGGTATCGAAACAGGGGAGAGGAAGTTTCATTGGTTGGTCGGCACACTTGAGGACGCCGGGGAGGAGGCTCGTCAGCTAGACACAAACGATGAAGCCTTGCTGGAGAAGAAAGGGATGACGGTGAAGATGCCGGTGGAGGAGATATTCCGGAAAGAAGGAAGGCTAAACGAGCAAGAGGAAGCTTCAACTCCGGCTTCAGCCAACGAAACGCCTGGCCAAGCTCATGCCGGAAAAGAAGGAAGCCACTAGAGAAGAAGAGCTAGTCGGAAAAGAAAGGAAGAGAAAGAGAGATCGGAGGGAGAGAAGGACGCTGGAACCTTCTGGCCGTTTCGTGAAGGAGGAAGAATCGGTTGGGAAAAATACTGCCAAGCGACCGACTACAGATTGAGCCAGTTTTCCTAGAATTTTCACTTTGGCCCCTGAAGTTTGGGCTAACTTACACTAAGGCCCAACTTCAACTTTTTCTTTCAATTTAGTCCCTGAAAACTTTTCGATTTAGTCTTCTTTTTTTTTTCAGGTATTACATGACATACGCTAATACTTCAACTACATGCTCATGTTTGCTTGCGGGCATATTGTGCATAGGATTTTAATTGTATGAGCGATAGAATCCCCAATGTCCTATTTATCTATTCAAGTGTTGCTTGAATTTATTGAAAGGATGACATGTTAGAGACATACACTACACGATTTAGGCTAAAGAGTTATCGCCTGTGACACTGGACATGCAAAAGCCAATTGTTTTTCCCACTGCCCAGATTGTTGCTACTCTAAAGTCAAGTTCGGAGGTTAGAAGTGCTCGAATGTCTGTGGGGCATTCTAAGACCTTCCCAACTCGGAAGCACACCAATTATTTAAATAATATATTTTATATATTATTTAATTTAAATAATATAATTTATAAATTATTTGATCGATTTTATATGTTCATAATTATTCATATACGTCGTAAGTTTAATTTTTATTATTAAATAAATATTAATTTTTAAAATTAGAATAAAAATATTAAAATTAATTTAAAAGAGAAAAAAAATTGTCAGAAATTGACGAAAATGTCATAATTTTTGACAGAAATTTTCATAAAAAAATTTGAGTTTTTTTGTAATGTGGCCCAGGACTTAATATGTATCAATTTCAAGTATATTGTTTGTGAATGTGGCTTGTTTATTATGGATTATTGTGGGTTGTTTTATTCGACCTAGGTTTGTTTGATTGCTCCATGGGTCAATCGACCAGTGACAAGTCAAAGGGTGTTTATTTTGGACGGTATCAAACTAAATAAACATGAGTTTAAACATATAAAAATTACAAAATCATCTATATTCAACCCTCTGCCTTAATTTTAAAATTTCTTTTATTTAAAACTTCATTTATAGCTCTTTAAATCTAACGCAAGTCCGGAGTCCTTTCTTCACGATTTTACTCTGTTCATCTGTAACTTTTGTTTCATTGTCTATCCTCTTTCTCTTTCTTTTTCTTCTCCACATCCTTTATCATATTAATTTCTTTTCCAAATCTTGTTGAAATTGCCATAATTGTGTTTTCATTTTCATCCTTAGCCACGATTACAATCTTTTTATCTTTTAAAAGATAAGACAAGTCAAAAATTGTCTCATCTTAAATTTTTTAATATCATATTATTTCTTTAAACTTAACATCTCCTTCAATAGATTACATGATCTTTTCTTCTTTATCTTCAATGAGATAAGATAAATCATAAATTATACTTTTTTAGACTTTCCTATTCCGATTAACTTCTTAAAACTCAACATCTCTATTTATAGATGACGTGGTCTCTTCTTTTTCCTCTTTAAAGAAACAAGATAAATCATGTGTTATTTCTTCTTCGACTTTACAACTCTAAATTCATTTTTCAAACTCAATATCTCCTTTTTTTAAATGATGAGTTATCTTTTTTTGAATTTTCTAATTCTAAGTCTTTTTTCATTAAATTCAATATTTTCTTTGTTGAAATTTTTTTATTAAGGTCACTCTCGCTTCCTTCTTCTCCAACTTCCCATTTTTCTTTTTTCTTTTCCTCCTCGGAGAGCCTTCTTTTTGGCAAATTTTCCTAAGCCTACTTTGCAATGGTTGCATTGTTACTTTCTCAAATATCAAATTATCCAAATCTTACGATTGTGTCCGAGTGCTAGTTGAACATTCTTCTTTACTTTTATCAAAGCATTATTTTCATTTTAAGACAAATTGGCCTCAGTAGGTGGTGAATCAATATATCTCTCTACACTCTCCCAAACACCCTCTCCACAAAGCAATACTTTGTCTAACATAATTCCTTCATGTAAGATGAGAAATTTGGAAAGAAGACATTACATTACTAGCCATCACTCAAGATTAAGGAACCGATATGTAGTACCTCAAAAAAATAAAAAATAATAAAAATAATAATAAATATATATATGTTGTTGAGGGATTGAATTGAAAACTTTTAAAAATTTGTTGGGATCGGATTGTAATTTTTAGAAGGACCTATTTGAAGTTGGTGAAAAGTTTTGGAGTCAAAATATAATTTTTTCCATTTGCCTTTATGTATAAAGTTCTCCCAATCGGCTTTCCTTCTTCGAAAACACTCTAGCACGTTCCTGAAGCTTCTTCTCTGTAGTTTTTCCTCCGACGATTTTCTTCCTCGTTCGGCGCCGTCATCGCCCAGTAAACTCCAACTGGCAAGCTGTTTCTTTTTTGGTGTCTCCCTTGTCCCGACGTTCTCCTCTATCCCAAAATTGGGGTTCGATTTTCACGATCTCCGGTGATCTTCTTCTTCTCGATCCAGCTATCATTGGCTGCCAATCACCTCCTCTCCCATCTCCAGCATTTTCCCATCCGCGGTCCAGCTCTCCGGCACTCCTTCCTCTTCGCACTATAGCTATCGAAACCCCCTGCTTAGCTATGTTTTCCAGCGACCTTTCTCTTTTAGTCATTGACGTCCAGATAGGACTGGCTAATCAACATCCTTTCTTCGGCACCTCTACTTTCCAGCTTAACTCACAGCAGTGTTCCTCTCTTCTACTTTAGCTGGTTTGGCCAGTGACAGGATTTAGCTCACCGGCAGCGATCGGGCTGATGGCGAGCTACCCACCTGCACTTTGAAAGGTAGTGAGTAATCCTATAACAAAAAATTTATTTTATAATAGCTCTATATCAAACTTTCAAGAAATCCTATTTGAAACCCTCAATTTGGAAAGCTAAAGAAATTGAAACTGTTCTTGTGAATTTGCTTTAGAAAAATTTCTATTGAAGGAATTAACATCGTAAGGAGCAAATAGATTATCCTGAGGAGTGTCTAAGGTGAGTGGACAATTCTCTTCACTTATTAGTCTCATGTGTAAACATAAAATAATTTTATTCTATAAAATGTATAAATCAATTTAAATAATGGGATTTTCTATATATAATAACCTGGCTTTGAAAGTACTTTTACCCACTATATGTATTAATGAAATAGTTGGTCATGCTAAAATTATGCATTTTCATCTTGCTTACTATTATTGAACTAATGATATAATCCAATATTTGATGTTTCTGACATGAGCAAAATATTGCGTATATGTGAATTGGCTTAATAACACTATTTTTCTATACGTTCTATGACTTAGCATTTGGATCCAATGGTAATTCCCTGTAAACCTTCAAGTGCACTTATGATTAAAATTTCTGTTGGAGTAATATGGGGGAGAGCATCTGACATTTGAATATCAGATTGATGTGTTTGGATGGATATGGAGATCTCTGTTAGGTTGGTTGCCGACAGGAATTGCTCTTTTGGATCCTATCAGTATTTGGATAAAATGGTTATTATGAAATAATTTGCTATTAGAGAACTATAAGATTTTAAAGAAATAAAATTATATTGAACTTTCCTTTTTATTTACGTCTGTTGTATGGGTAAACATATTTTCACAGCAATGTATATACTTTCGAACATGATTTTTAAAAGAGATTTTTGGGTGATCATGAGATTATTTACTCATTGAGTTTTAATGAAACTCACTCCTTTCTTCTTTATGTTTTTCAGACTTATAAGATATTCCTTCAGTTGCTCCACACCCTTCTGGCTTCGGATCTGCTCATTGATCTAGTAAATCATGTCCTGCGAAAATTAAAGGTATATAAAAGATGTAATATTGACAGTTGGATTAACAATTGTACACATGTGTTTCTTTGGATGTCCAGTAGGATATAAACTATATAGTCTGGATCATTGTATATTATTATATCGTTATACAGGTAGTGTAGGGTGTGTAGCCCTTGCATTATTGCATAGACCTGGAGGCCAAGTATTCGAAAAACAAAAAATACTGTCAGATTTTCATTAAAAAGGATATATGTATTTTTTTTTATAGTGTTGGTTAATTGTATGTTATTATTGCATTGTAAGATTTGTAAAGAATTTCCTGATGAAAGCGGGTTCTTGATAATAACCTTATAAACCTTGAGGCATGACATGATACTTTGTTGGAAGAAGAGGTACACTTAAAATGATTTTATTTTACTCACACACCTTTATTATTAATTTAATTATTTAAACTTTAAATATAACAATGGATATAAAGTCACTTTAAGTAACTCTTTAACAACTAGTTACATAAATTTTATTTATATGAATCATTCAAATATAAATATATAAATATATAAACTTTTACATTTAAAATATGTACAAATATCATAAAATGAACATGTATAAAAATTATAAAATTATTTATTTTCAGGACAACTTGGTTCCAGATTCCTAAGTTGTCTTCTTGCTAATTAACATCTTTTGTTCTATTTGTGGAATTAGATGTCCTTTGCCACTTGCCGCATATATATTATTCTTTCTTTTTTTGAACTTTGAAAGCCAGCATATAATTGCTAATTTGTTTTTTCTTCATCATTATCCTTTGAAGCTTTCAGATTCCTGGTTGAAACTTAACCAGAGTATAGTAACAAAGAACTGAAGTTTATCCAACTCCAAATCCATCGTACCATATCTATCTTGACGCACTTCTATCACGGAAAAAAAAAATGGATCGCCAAGATCTACATGATAACAAAAGGGCATAATTTTAGATGGGAAATAAATTGATCGATCCACATGCCACCATACATTTACTGCCATGGAAATGGCACTCGCAGTCAATCTACTTGGGTGTGAACATAAAAGTCACGAGTCAAAACCAGCAATTAAATTGTTACTCAGCTACGGAGGATTCACAGATGAACCTCCCAACTTTCAACATCAATGAAGTAATTGAAATCATGCCAAGGATATTCTGGGAAACTTCATTTCATCAATTTATTTTATCACATTTATAATTTCACAACTGAAATATACATATTACCAAAATACCGAAATATTGAAACCAAAGATTTGATATGAAAGGCATACAATTACTTTAGTGCAAGTTTGAACATGCTCCCGATTCACATCTCTAGAATTTCGTCGACTACCTCTTCCACCACTGAAGTCAATATGGATTTATTATCAGTGTTTCTCACGGAACAATTGGCACGAATTTCACCTTGATTTCCTGTCAACACGCTCAACTGACCCATCTTGAGCATAGCATCCACAAACTTCTCGAAGAACAAGCTCTCGTTCACAGCAAAGCTGGTCACAATTCCCTTTGTCTTTTTATCAGTGTACAAATCTTGGTCAGAAGTGAACAATCCCTGTCGGTTCATGAGATCAACGTAGTACTTGTTGTCGAACTTGTTAGGGGTGCGGATGTCCAACACGGTGGTGTTGTCGGTGGTGTTGGTGGGGCAAGTAAGCTTGAGATTTTTGGCGAAGGTTTTGTCCATGACGGGGTCTTGTGGGAAGAGCCTGTTGGCGAAGGAGGAGCAGTGGCTGATTCCGATGGTGTGGCCGCCGGAGAGGGCCACGACGTCGGTAGCGTTCAAGTTTTTGGAGGCGAGAGAGTCGAGGATTTCGGCGGCGGTGCTGGATGGTGGTGGAAGGTTAGCCAGAGTAACGTTTCTTGTGGCAAAGGTTAACCCATCTCGCCTTCCCAAAGGAATGTCGTACTTGGGCCCTCCTGACTGCAATCAATGAAAAAGAAAAATGGCTTAGATAGTTATATTATTCTGAAATTAATTAAAAAGCAGCATATATCTTCTCTTTATGAGAGACATCATTAAACTAAATTGGGAACTTCGGTATCATATAATGGCAAAAATCATTCCATATGATGCCTGGCAAGACTTTTCTTGATTTTGTTTGATTCCTGCACGTGGACCTTAATCAAGGTAGCTTTTTTCTTTTCATCTTCTTGTTTTCCAATATTATTAATTGATTCCAAATCAAATAGGACGACTAATTATATAAAAAGGGCATGCAAATTAGATATATGATGAATGAAGAATATACCAGGAAGACAGCATCACGAGCAGCAAGGGCAGTAATGTCGGCACACGAGACAACTCTTCCACATCGCTCGTGGACACGAGCCCGAAGATCATCAATGATCTTAAAGGACTGTGCCCTTAGGCTCAAGTTTGGAGGTGCATCTTTCTCACTTGGCCCACTTGCTGATCCATCCAATAATACCGAACCATCACAACCCTGCACGCATTTCATTTAAGATCCTTGATTTATCTTCAATATACATTCCTTATAATTAATAATTAGAAAACGATTTGCCTAGTCTGAATAAATATGATTAATTAATTACCTGGACAAAGCAGTCATGGAAATGAAGCCTTAACAAGCCAGCAGCTTGGCCGATGTCTTTCTTGAAGATCTTCTTGAGCTCAGTTCTGATGATGGATTTAAGCTTAGGACAGCTTTTGTCGTAGAAACTAAATGAAAGTCCATTCACTATAGGAATATCACTTGCTAGTGCTCGTGTGACAAGTAAGTGGCAAACAACCACAATTGCAGAGAAAAGAAGCAACCGGCTGCAGAAACCAGTTCTCCTTGATGCAGCAGCCATGATTTATGCCTTTGGGGTTTGATTTCAGACAAATGAGGCATATCTATTTATAGACGAAAAAATGATAGCCATACGTCCACATGACATACACCTTACCAATACTTTAATGATATAAATGTAACACATCTTCTTACTTAATAGAATTTTTTTTTTTAATTTCTCGTTTAATGTAAATATATAAAAATTAAAAAGATTAATAAATAATCTTAAATTTAAGAAAAAAAATTATATTTTATTAATTTATCTTTCATCAAAAATTAATTTGAGATATGAAGTAGTGAGCATTTACTAAAATGATAAAGATAAAATTAAAAAAAATAATAAATATATTCTTAATTTTCTAAAATAACAGATAAAAAGGAATAATTTTTTTTTTCAAAGTGACAAATAAAAAGGAATTAAACGAATATAATTTTCACTATTTTAAAAATTAAAAATTATAATTCAAAAAACTAACATATAAACAATAAAAATAATAATTAATATTTTTTTATTAAATAAGAATAAAAACATAAACTATAATCAAAATATATTAATATTTTTTGTGTGTTTTTATTTTCATCCAATATATAAAAGCTAATTATTCAACTTTATTATTTATTTGTTAGTTTTGTAAAGTCAATTATTCAACTTTATTGTTCCTTTGCTATTTTAATAAAATCTACATACATTAAAGATCCAATTTTTGAATTCTTAACTAACGCATTAGAAGTAAAAAAATTTACAATTACTCTCTATTTAACAAGTGAGGTAAAGATTGTATTATAATCAGAGAGAAGTTCTCACAAAATTTTTTACTTTACGGAAAAGGAGATAAATTTTAAAAAATATTTTTATTTATTCCAAATTTAATATGTGTCTAATTCTAATAAAAAGAAGTTAAATTTTTACTTCAAATATAACATTTGTCTGCGTGAAATTTCATAGTAGAGTGATATACATGTTTCTCCCCAGGAAAGAAAAATCTTGGTTTTTTGGGATCTTCAGATTTTTCGTAAAGATATAATTGCCGTGAAGAAGATAACATTGCAATCCTGTTGATACAGACAAGTCCTGACATGAATGGTCGCATCAATTGAGCAGCCCTGTGCATGGGTCCATTATGAATCAATGGCGTTTTGGACTGTTTGGAAAAAGCATCAGGCCACGTGGTAAACACATCCCCCCTTTGCCCGCCTTGAGTTAGGTCTTCAACCAATTTACGTGGCAAGAATCAAAAGAGGACAGAATCGTAGGACCACAAAGCCACACGATCGGATCAAACTCGATGCGACGATGGCCAAGACTCAACTCTCGAGTCTTCACAATATATCCCCTCATTCCACTTTTAAAGGGTTGATATTGTTTTGCCATTTCTCCATTTCAAAAGTCATTCATTCTAATTATATGAACACAAACAAAAAACAACATTGAATAGTTTTTTGGCCATTAGTTTATAAATTTAAAAGATAAGAATATATATTATTTTGAGATATGGTAGCAAACTTTGACTTGGGATTACAGAGAACCAAGAAAAAAAATTAATTTCATTAAATATATAGATAGAATATAATATGGTTTCATAGCTATCAAATGAAGAAGCAACCAGATGCAGAGCACTTAGCTACAAATATTAAAGTTTGTTGTCCGCTTCCTAATTAATACTATTACTTTATGTCACAACAACTTTCCCTTTTGCAACATATACTTTTCTTTTTCATTTTAATTCTCAATCCCTATCCCTTCCTCTTTTTAATCAGTTGTTTTATTAAGGAAATGCTATAATGATAGCCTTTCTCTGCAATGTTTCGAAAGTGGTGTATTAAGGATTAAATAACAAAATTTGTTTTCAAATAATTTGCTAGCGCTTCCACGAAACCTGCTCGATTTTTTAATGAAAATCTTTCTATTTATAATTGTACTCTGCACAGCACATGGATGATATAAAGTAAGAATTGTCCATTTCTACATAATTGTTATCTGGAGATTACAATAAATTATAGAATTATGCTCATGGATGAGTCAACCTCATGCTTCAAGATTCAATCTATATGAAAGCATCCTCTCGACGATGAAGGAATATGTGTAAATTACGACGTGGTCTTTTTATAAATAGTTGATTTCACATGAATTTCAACTCTAATAAAATAAAATAAAAATAAATAAAAAATTTGTTCAAAAATATTCATTTTGTTACAAAAATAATACAATTAATCATTCTGTTATTTATAAATTAATTTTTACAATCTTATTTATTACATCATTTATATATTTTAAAATTATGCTTATATTAATAAATAATAAAATAATATCATTTTTAATATTTTTATTAAATAATATTTTGATAATTATATTTTTAATAATAAAATTTAAAATAAGACATTTTTTATTATTTATAAAATAAATATTATTTATTATATAAAATTATTTAATATAAAATAAAAATTAATAAATTAAAATTTATTGATAAATAAGAAGAGCAAAAATTATAAAAAGAAAGTTAGCATACTTAAAGAACAAAATAATAACATACTATCAAATTATTGAAGATTTTTTATAATTAGTATAATAAAATCAACAGAATATGAATTAATTACTTACTTATATATTATAATTATTATTTTATTAATATTACAATATTACCTATTTAACTTATATATGATTAATATATAATTAAATAAATTAAAGCCTTACTCATTTTTTATTATTTTTAAGTAGATAATTTATTATTTTTTATTATTAAAATATTATTATAATTGACTACATATTTCCATTTCATTCTTATAATATTTTGTTATAGTAAACATAATTATAGAATGAAATTCATTAATTATAGTATGGTTATTTCATTCTATTACATTTCCATCTTTACTCATATTTTTATTCCATTCCATCAAACTAAATCACACGTATCATAAGAAAATTAAATATTTTTATTGTTGAATTATTTTTTTAATTTCAAAACAAATAAATCAAATAAAAATATAAGTCTTAATGCGAAGAAGACAATCACACAATAAAATTATTTCACCTTCTAATAAATTAAGCTCTCCATAAAATTACTCTTATAAATAAATGTCCTATTTCTTGAATAAATCGTAAAATATTATTGAACTCTTAGTAGTCGTTGAGAAAAGGTACTAGTATAAATTTATAACTCAATCAACATACTTTAGGGCCAATGCTCACAGGGTACAAATTAATTTTTTACTCTTAAAACAAGAGATGTAATTATAAATTTAGAAGTTATTACATAATAACTAGGACTAATTGATTGGCCAAATTTAATATGGATTTAAGATAGAAGTATATAATATTTATAGCTCAACTATACATGCAATAAGACTCGCATTTTATTATTATGCATATTTTTCTTCTTAAATTTCCAATCCATGCAAGAACTTTTGAGTTCACCTCTCTCTCGTTACTTTTCTTCTACAAAGCAGAAGAAGTTCATGAATTAACAGGTTCATCCCGACCCAGTGGGTAATGCTACATAAAGATACTGGTGCAGGATTTTATTAGGTTCATTTTCTAGTGCTTCTCATTTCAGACAATCAGAAAAAAATAATTATACCACATTAACAAACATACATCAACTTAAGCAAATGACAATTTTGTGCCTTGTCACTCAAATCAGGTTCTTATTACAAAGTTCCAACAGACGACTCAAGACAAGAAGCAGGCTCATAGTTGGCCCATTATCCTCCAAAACCTTCAAAAGAAATGGCCACAACAAGAACTCCATAAATCTACATAACACAGAATTAGCACAGATCCTGAACGTTAACCAAATCTAAAACTGAGTCAATTCCACAACCTCTTCCACCACAGACGACAACAAAGATTTGGTATTCTTATTGGTAACACTACATTTAGCTCGAATCTCCCCTTGATTCCCCGTCAACACACGCAGCTGGCTCAACTTGATCATAGCACTGGAAAACTTCTCGAAGAACAACTTCTGGTTCAAAGCAAAGTCGTTCACTAAACCCTTAGTCCTCTTATCAAAGAGCAAGTCCTGGTCGGAGGTGAACACGCCCTGTCGGTTCAAGAGATCCACATAGTACTTGTTATCGAACACGGTGGGGGTTCGGATGTCCAAGTTGGCGGTGTTTGGTGAGTCAGCAGATGGACAAGTGGCCTTAAGGTTTTTGGCTAAGGTCTTGTCCATGGTGGGATCTTGGTTGGGGGAGAGTCGGCTGAAGAAAGACCCGCAGTGGGAGCGTCCGAATGTGTGGGCACCTGAGAAGGCCACAACATCGGTGGTGTCGAAGTTCTGTGCTTTGAATTTGGAGAGGACTATCGTTGTGTTCTCGAAGGGTGCTGGCAAATTGCGTGTTTCATTTATGCTGAAGTTCAGGCTGTCCCTTCTTCCTAATGGCACTGGAAACTCCGGTCCTCCTGACTGTTATTAAAAAAAAAAAATAGCATGAAAATTTTATCTTAAAAAACCAGAAACAAATTTATAGAAAAATAATTATAAGGATGGAATTTAAGAAAATACCAACAAAACAGAATCACGGGCAGCGATTGCGGTGAGGTCAGCGCAGGATACAATCCTACCACACTCGTTGTGGACCAGAGCACGAAGGACGTCAATGGTCTTTAAGGCCTCTGCTCTGATGCCTCCGTTGGCTGGTTGATCCCTCTCCCCTGGGTTCCCATCCAACAGCACCGACCCATCGCATCCCTGAACAAAGCAATCATGGAAGAAGATACGAAGTAAGGCAGGAGCCTGGCCATTGTCGACCTTGAAGACCTTCTTGAGATGCTTTCTGACAATGGTTTCAAGTTGTGGGCAACTTTTCTCAAAGAAGGTCCATGACAGTCCCTTCACTACAGGAGGTTTGGCTTCTGCCTCAGAGCCTCGGAATTGGGAAGCCAATAGAACTGTGGATATTAAAAGTAGAGAGCAGAAAGAAGCAGTGTTACTACCACTAGCTTTGGCCATTTTGGTTTGTGAGTTGAGACCCAACTTCCTACCATCGTTATTTATAGATAGATTCAGATGCCTCTGGTTGGATGCTTCGAGTTTTTATTTGTTTGTTTCTTATTAAATTTCAAAGTAACACGTGCCTTTTGGACTTGTATATATAAATATATCACGTATATATGGTAGTCTCAATAATGGTGAAAGTTGAAAATAATGGGTGCCATCTGGGAAATATTTTAAAACTGGAGTAAATGGAAATTTTGGACAAGGTTATGAATTTAAGGGAGTGGCTATTAGTAAAAAAAAAAAAAAAAAAAACTTAAGAGATGGCAAATCATTTGATGAAAATATGGAATTCAATTTATAAATGAAAATCGAAATAAAGCCAAGATTCAGTAAATCGACTATGGGAACGAGGCTTTTTAGAAATGAGCATTAAAAAAAAAAAAGGTTTACTACTTGACATTAATAGAATAGGTGATCATAATGAAATTTTTAAGGGAAACTAAATGAAATAGGATCTATTATTCATTGAATTGATACGTAACTTATTAAACAAGAGGATAGTTTAATTTATACAGATACCAGTTTCTATCTCACTAATTTAATTAGATCACTATATAATTATTATAATTATATTTGTATTAATCATAAGTAAATATTATATTTTTTTAATTTAATAAAATTATTATATTAATATTTTAAATTAGTTAAATTTATCATACAAATTTTTCATCTTTTCAAAAAAAATTTTCTAATATGTTAAAACTCAATTGAATCTATTTGTAAATTATTTTATTTAAAAATTAAAATTAACTATTTTATCCCAAAAGATTTAATTATTTAATTAATAAGAGTTTGTGTATTATCATAACTAATATATTATTTTTAAAAAATATATAATTTAAAAATATTTTAAATTAAAATTATGATAAATACTTAAAGATGATAAAATTTTTTAAAAAAATATGAAATATTAAATTTAATATTTTATATTAAAAAATAATATAAAATTTTAAAAATTAATAATTTTAAAATAAATATTACTAATTATGTGTTAATAATTAATTTATTTCTATATAAATATAGATGTTTACTTATATGTAAATTATTCAATACAGATAAAAAAAGAATATATTTTGAATTAGAAGAAGATTAAAAAATTTAAAAAGATTTATTCATGATTTGAAATGAAATAAAAAAAAAAGAAACAAAAAAAATTAAAAATTCTCACTTTTCCTCTTGTTACATAACGAGATTTGAGTGATAATAAATGCTACAATTTTTATATTAAGAAGATTTTGTTTAAAAATTTAAATTAATTATTTTATATTAAAAAATTTAATTATTTAATTAATAAGAGTTCATTTATTATCATAATTAATATATTATCTGTAAAAAAATATATAGTTTATATATATTTTTATAAAGTTTAAGAAATATTTTAAATTAAGATTGTAATAAATACTCAAAAATAATAAAAAAAATTTAAAAATAAAAATAATAAAATATCAAATTTAGTATTTGATATTTAAGATAATGTGAAAATTTTAAAAAGTGAGAATTTTTAAATAAATATTACCTATTAAATTAAAATTAGATATTACTAATTATATATTGATAAGTATTTATTTTTATATAAATATAATTATTTGCTTATATGTAAATTATTTCATACGAATAAGAGATGAGATATTTTGAATTAAAAGAATATTAAAAAAATTTTAAAAATTTTATCTATGATTTAAATTGAAATAAAAATAAAAAATCTCACACACTCTCTCTCTCTCTCATGGCTAGTGAAAAATACTCATAATATAACGAGTTATGAGTGGGATAAGTGTCACGATTTTTATAATATTAAGAAGATTAATAATTTTAAAATATATGTTTATATATTAGCAAATATGATTAAAAAATAATATAAATTTCAATATACTAAATAATATGTTTAAGATTCAATTATTAAGAATACAATTTTTTTAATAACACCAGTGATAAGTCATTTATACACTTAATATTAAAGAAAAAAAAATAAAATAATATTAAATATCATTATACTGTTAAGATATGATATGAAAAAATAGTTTAATGCTCGTTTAATATGCTTCAAGAATTTATAGTTACATAAATGAGATATTAATTTGATGAATTCATCTAAAAAATATAATATACACACGTAATTTTGATCCGTGAATGTAAGTTAGAAGGCAAATATAATGGCAGTTGGAATTGACAACCCTTTACTTATTACTTATTGCTTTAAATTTATCCCCAAAAACAGAGACAAATGGCATGTGGAGAACACATTCACTTTGGATTTAATTATACATATTATATTGCAAGTTGCGCTTCGAGAGATTAAAAAGTCTTACCTAATTCTGTGTTAAATAATTATCCACAGGGAGATTTCCCCCATAAATGTATTCAAAGTTGGCGTTCCCCCGCTGCCTCAAAAGTTGCGACTATTCTCTATTTTCAAAGACGGATGGGATGACTTTCACTTTGATGAGTGGATGTCATGATTTGGTACTTTCCTAATATCATAATTATGCCAATTTGCAGCCCTTACTTTTTTGCTATTCTCTCTACCAATTTCATAGTGCTTTTCATTGTTTTTTTTTTTAAGGTCCATGTCATATGAATGGAATGAAAAGAGTTTGGAAAAAAAATTATTTAATAAATTTTAGTTATATCAAATATAAATTTTATAACATCAAATTTTAAAAAATATGAGTAGTTAATTATGCTTTTGATGCTTCTAGTTTATTCAGAAGGATTATTTAAATTTTATCATTACATTTAAAACAATGTAAGACGAGTTACAACATGAGTGCTATAATTAAAGTGTACTTGGAGCTTTATGTAAGCCCATCTTTTGATTTACAATTTACCCCAACGATAAACTTTTAACACCGCTGATTAATTTTGATCAAACAATTATTTTAAACCTCTTTTTTTCCCCCTAACTGAGAGACGTCTACTGCTTTAAATTTTTTTTAAAAAAATTATACGAGAGAACATTTTACAAGCACTCCTATATGTCATGCCATATTATACTAAATTTTTGTTTCCACTCATTGATATTAATTAAGGTTTTATTTTAATAATATAATTTTGATATCCATTCAAATGATTTTCAATTTAAAATTTGAAAATATTATATTTAAATATTTAATATTAAAAAAAATTTAATATTTCAATGAATTATATAATTCAAAATTTAAATAATTTTAATAGTATATTATTTAATTTTTAAATTGTAAATAACTTTAATAAATATTATGTTGGCGGCAAAATATGGTCCATGTAGGGAGAACCAATACTTCGGCCAACAGGAAATTCTTTGGGATCCCTGACCTGTTCTGGGTTGATTCGCGTGAGGAGGATGATTCACTGAGGTAGCAGGAGAAGAAGAAAATAACAGAAAGAACACAAGATTTTACATGGTTCGGCCAAATCCAGGATTACTGGACCCTACGTCCACGGTTGAGGATATTTTTATTATGGTTGTTCGGATCTATCCGCCCCTTTTTTCTTGCTAACAATGTTATCTTATTTATAGAGGGTGGACAAGCTCTGATCATTTATTACAAGCTACAGTTGTGTCATATCAGCAAATGGTGAAAAGACTCCTTTCAGCCGGTAGACTTGCGGGGGCAGGCCTAGGCCGATATATAGGTTTTTAGCTGCTTCGGCGTCAGGTAAGACGTCATATTGTCCCAAGCGAGGGCTTCATAAGTTTGGAGTAGTCGCGAGTGTTGCTGAGAGACGGGTGCGGGTTCAGCGGTCGCGGGGCCTGTCGAGGCGCGCCGTTGCCGAGGGACGAACGCTTGTGGCTCCCGTTGTCGTTTATGATGCGGCACCTTGAGATTCCTTCTTGAGGATTTACCCTAGTTGTCTCTGCGGACTCGTTCTCGCGGAGTCGCATTTTTCAGCATATAACACAAGCCCCCTCAACTCACAGTTCGTGTAGCAGGCTGGGAGTTGGAAGACTCTTCGATTTCTGTTGATGCACTGTTTCTAAAATAGGCTTTTCACTTCCCCATGTCTTTACGATTTTCGAAACGAAACTTGCTCCTTTTCCCAAGGCTATTAATGCGGACGGTTGAAGGGGAATGAACCTGGACGTGTCAGTGGCTTTTCCCCCATTCTATTTAAAGAAGAGACCTCTTCCCTTGCTGCTTCACAATCAGCCATGGATTACCCTGATAAACTTCCTTCGAAATTTTGGCTCTCTGCTGAGACGTGTATGGTCTGCTGCATAGGTGACTTTGAAGCATCAATTTTCTGGGGAATGTGGGAAAATCTTATGTATACACCAGATTGTATCCCTCCGGCTCCACCGTGAAGCGGCTTCCCGGCCGGCTGTGCTCCTGAGAGGTTCTGGCGGGGCTTCCTCTAGGAGGTGCAGGTGGTCGGGGGTTTTTGGGGTGCAGCGCTGTCACTGATTGTGCATTTGAAGAAAAATTCTGGCAGGCTGCCTTCAAAACACAGCCATCTACGGTCGGCCTTCTCCTCCTTCCTTTTTCTTCTTTTCTTTTTGTTTTCTCTTTTTCTTTCCTTTGTTCATCACCTTTTTTTTTTTTAGGCTTGTAGTTCTTGATTCCCGTAACATCTCTTTTGTTTTGTACTCAGAACTTTCTGATGTAAGTGTGCCTCGCTGAGGTCTTTTGATGAATAAAAGTTACCTTTTTCATTTTGCATTTGTTTTGTTTGACTTGCGCGTTATCTGTAAAAAATAGAATATTATAATATTATCATAAGTAACCGTAAACATCTCACGAATAACCACAAACGTTTCTCGGCTACAAGCAAGCTGTGACTCTTCGCTTAAATCAAGGTCGATGCGCATGAGAGCTGCGACTTTATTTTAATTGCATGA
>JANHAO010010883.1:0-17343 GCA_026873985.1 Saraca asoca | reverse complement strand
CTGAGTTTCTATGAAACTCACCCCTCTTATTTCCATGTTTTTCAGTGATAAATGAGCTCGAGATCCCTCCTTTCATTTGGCCACCATCTGCGGAGATTGAAAGGTATAAATGGTGATGTGAATTGGCAGTTGGATAGGATTGCATGTTCATATATTGTATATGTTGTTTGGATGCCCAGTAGGATGTATTGTGTATAGTTTGGGCCACTGTGTATATGTTATATGTTATACAGGTTGAATGAGCGTGTAGCCCTTTGTTTTGAATGTAGGTCATGTGGCCAGATGTCCGAAAAATAGATGAAACTCTGTCGAATTTTCGGTAGAAACATATAAAATTTCATATTGGTTGGTTTATATAATTTATATGCATTGGTATTGTCACGTGCATGGTAAGGCTTGTAGGGAGTTTCCTGAAGGAAAAGGATTCCTGATGGTGACCTTTTACGCCGGTCACGGGCCCGGGATTTGGGTCGTGACATAATCTAACAATGACCTTGGAGCAAACATGCATTATGTAATAACTTTAATTATTAATTAAATGTAATTATGGGAAAATTTTATGAACTAACATGTAAGAATTGAATATAAGATGTATTGAGGGAGTATTTTGTGAAATTTTCTCTCAACTTTTTAATCTGCTTGCGTCTATTTTCCAATCATTCGATGTTTTATTAAGAGGGGAGATATTTCATCTTGCAACTAGACTTTAGATTATTGAATATGTGTCCAACAAAAGAAGTGGAGAAGACAACATAGCAAACCTCTTAGAAGAAGTAACTTATATTTGGTTTTATCTGTCAAGCCACTTGACTTAGAGTAACTCATTCCCCCCAACCTCCTTTATGAATTTCTAATTTTTCCAACATATCCTTAAAATAGAATATTAAATAATAATAAAACCTAATTAAACTAACTGGTGTGCACGTTTGATTTGAAAAGGGATCGACGCTCAAAATAAATAATAGGAGGTGGTTTTCATTCTAATGCTTAAATTTCTTTTTTGAATAAAAAAATTAAAAAATAAGATAATATGTTTTAGAATATTTCATTGATTTTTTAAGACTTATAATAATATTTACAAATTATTTGCTAATAGCGGAATTTATACTTAAGGCATAAGTAATGAAAAGTCAGTGGGCCAACTTTTGAATCATTCTAAGACAAGCTAAGTTCTTTGTTATTAATTACTATATTATTTCTATGAAAGGCTTATTCATTCCATAGCCAGAAGCTGTCTGTAGTTATTAGCAAAAACAGAACAATGTTTCCAAGACTAATCTAATAAAGCAGGATTTCCAAGTACTTAGAACCCAAGAAATCATTTTCTATATTATATTGTTATTCTATACAATAAATAAATATTAATTATTAATTTTTCATATCTTAAAAATTAAAAATTCAGATTTTTAATATGTGCAAATATTATAAAATTAATAATTAATTTTTATTTAATTTATTTTGTAAGAATAAAAATAATAAATTCTCGTTAACCAAAGCCCACAGTTTTTGTAAGCTTAGATGAGAAGGCTTTGGCACTGTGCTGGCTCTTTCAACTCGAAACGAGTGTCCGAACTCGGCACCTATTATCTTCAAATCGTAAGCATCCGTCAAAGCTGGCGCAACCCTCATTCGGCTCCCACGGCGAGAGCGTCGTCCTGTTGGCTCCTAGCCTCACGGTTTCGCTACGCTCCGTCCACTAAATCCACGCGCCATGCCATAGCGCGGGACTCCCACGCTTGATTTTTTATTTTTGGCGCAAACAATTCAACCTAATCAGATGTCGTCGAGTCACTTTCAATGTCGTTTCATCCGTTAAATATTTTCATTAAGTAGGAGACTGCCTTAAACGCTCTTTAAAGCAGCATGATGTTGCGTAAATAATCAATGATTCATATACAGGCGATCACATTGAAGATCGAAGAATACACAACCAGATTGGACCCGTGTTGAATAAAGTAAGACATGAGACGAATGAAAATCCTAGGAAGACCGGGTTCATGTAAACGTGTCCGCTTTAGATAATTTCTGTTTCTCCTTCTCGTTTCTTTTTCTTCTCTTCCATTTGCTCTTTCTCACACCTCTCTCTCTCTCTCTATCTCTCTCCCTTTCTCTCTCTTCCCCGTGTGCCTTTCAGCGATTTCTAGGGTTTTCAGTGAGATTAGTATTCCGTACGGACTCAAACAGGAGCTTCTCTGTCAAGGTGGTCAGGGCTAGTCATTGCATTGATTCATGAAATCAAATTTCACTTCAGAAATTCGAATGTTGAGCTCCCCTATGTAATGACTTCTGTCACCAGTGAATGGCTCGATTTCGTATTGGGCATCGCCATTTCTTTGCCGTCTTTGTGCTCACAGCGCTCTCCGTGAGACACAGTGTATGTGACGAATCGACAAGCAACGACTCGGACATAACTGATTTTGATTGGAACCTTTTTCATCAGGACTACTCGCCACCGGCTCCCCCACCGCCGCCACCTCACCCACCGTCGGTTTCGTGCATTGATGATCTCGGTGGGATTGGGTCTCTGGACACGACGTGTCAGATAGTTAAGGATGTGAACCTCACCCGCGACGTGTACATAGCAGGGAAGGGCAATTTTTATATCCTACCCGGGGTGAAGTTTCATTGTTCGAGTCCTGGTTGTGTGATCAGTGTCAATGTTACTGGTAATTTCAGTTTAGGTGCTAACTCGTCGATTGTCACTGGAGCTTTTGAGTTGGCCGCATATAATGCCAGCTTTTTCAATGGTTCGTTGGTGGACACGACGGGTATGGCTGGGCAACCTCCACCGCAGACCAGTGGAACACCGCAAGGGATTGACGGGGCTGGTGGGGGACATGGCGGAAGGGGTGCTAGCTGTTTAGCGGATAAGACAAAGCTTCCGGAGGATGTCTGGGGTGGGGATGCCTACTCATGGTCTTCACTGCAGACCCCAGAAAGTTTTGGGAGCCGAGGTGGGTCGATAAGCAAGGAGGATGACTATGGTGGATTTGGTGGTGGAATTGTGCAGATCATAATTATTAAATTTCTTGAGTTGAATGCAAGTGTTTTGGCTGATGGGGCTGACGGAGGGGACAAAGGTGGAGGTGGTTCAGGAGGCAGCATTTATATCAAGGCTTACAGGATGTAATGATCTTGACTTATCTTTGGTTAAATTTAGCATTCAGTTGTGATCATCAGTTAGTAATTCTTATTATCGATTCGTTGGAAAACGTTCTATCATTCTACTATGACATTGAACCGCAAATCCGAATCAAAACTATCCAAGGTGTTATCTGTATAATTTTCCCTCTCTCTTTTCTTTTGCCCACAGTACCCTTTTTAAGTAACAAAATTTTTAAGTTGCATCTAAAAAAGAAAACAATTGTTCAAGTTTTAAATAGCTTCCGACGTATATGAACATATGTTTTTGAACATCGTTGTCAATGCCATAACTTACTGTATTTTTTTATCCTTTGAACTTGCTCTGCACTTTTTCCTTTCTCTTTTAGAATACTGCGCATGCGTTCCCCTTGTTGCTTCATTCTAGGATATACTTGTCTGTATATAATGACTTCAACAACGCATCTTTATTATGATAATGTTGGTGATAGTAGTATTTTTTTTATTCCAACTCTGTATCTGTGGAGTAATCTTGACCACAGTCTAAAACCTTGACGTGGGTGTGTATATTGGTGTCTAAGTGTTTATGTGGCTACAAATATACAGTGGATGGACTATCTCTACCTAAATTTATATTCCTAGACACATAACCTCTTTACTTTATGAACTATTTATTTGTGGTAGCAGCAGCAGTTATATTCACTAACAATAGATCTTGAATTGATCTCATGCTTGAACGGAATTGAATATGAATGTACTTTTATTAATCTTGGTTCCATGTATTTTTATTAATCTATACATTTGAAGAACAGGACTGGTAGCGGGAGATTAAGTGCTTGTGGAGGCAATGGTTTTGCTGGTGGTGGTGGTGGGAGAGTTTCAGTTGATGTTTTCAGCAGGCATGATGACCCCAAAATTTACGTGCATGGTGAGGTTATTTGTGCTTTTTTTTTTCTCCTTGGCACTGTTTAGTTCTTTATACATATCTTTGTGGGATGCTTTACTGCTATTTAAGAACTTGTATATGCTCTCTTTACTCTATTACTACATGGTGTTATATGGTCCTTAATATTTTTGGGGGTTGTGGTCTCTCGTTTAAATGGAAAATTCCAGCACAAGTAGACGAGATTGGTAGAAATAATTGTAGTTTGTGTACATGACATCAATTTCAATTAATGTATTTTTAATACTTCTCCTTGATATTCTTTCTGAACAGTAGTTTGTCCATGAAATTATATCCATGGATACATACACATGTCAGCTGAATTTATTTGTAGCCTCAGATGTGCTTGTTGGTGATCAGTCATTTACTGGTCATTGGCTGAGCATCTGATGATTTTGGAATTCTATTTCTATTTTTAAGTCGGGCTGACTGCTCAATGGATTTCTTTTTTCAGGCGGCAGTAGCTCTCACTGTCCTGAAAATGCAGGTGGTGCTGGGACGCTATATGATGCTGTTCCTCGGAGCCTTATAGTTGATAATTATAACATGTCAACTGATACAGAGACTCTTCTTTTGGACTTCCCTAATTCGCCTCTTTGGACTAATGTTTATATTCGAAATAAGGCCAGGGCCTCAGTTCCCCTGCTCTGGAGTCGTGTCCAGGTTTGTGAAATCCATATTTGTGGATTAGATAATTACAGGGTTTTATCTTCTCCATATTGTGATGTATGCTCTCTTTTTTATCTGATTTTAAAATTACTTTTCATGTTGTGATGGCGGTTCTACTATATGTTCCTTATGCTTTATATAGGTGCAAGGACAGATCAGTCTCTTGGGTGCAGTTTTGAGCTTTGGGCTGCAACACTATGCTTCATCAGAGTTTGAATTACTTGCTGAAGAACTGTTGATGAGTGATTCTACAATAAAGGTAATGAAATCTACCTTTTTGTGTATGCATTTTGGTGGATTGTAGTATCCTATTTTTATGGTCAGTTACATCTTTTAGATGTTCTTAAAAACTTCAAAGACTGGTACATTCGAACCGCACACATAACTGCTGAATATAAATGAGACTTTCATAGATAGCCATACCATAATCCCTTTATATTGCATAGCATGTGATATCCATGATTCAAATTGATTTATTAATGCCTTGTTTTCACTGGATTTGTATTATTAAGGTATTTGGAGCTCTAAGGATGTCTGTAAAGATGTTCTTGATGTTGAACTCAAAAATGCTTATAGATGGTGGAGGAGATGTAACAGTTGCAACTTCTTTGCTAGAGGCTAGTAATCTGGTTGTTCTCAAGGTATTTTCAAACTCTTCTTTTGATGTTGTGTTCAAATTGTATATGTTGTGTTCACTTTTGATGTGTCAGATTTTATTGATAGGGGTCTTCTGTGATACATTCTAATGCAAACCTGGGAGTTCATGGACAAGGTCTACTCAACTTGTCAGGTCCAGGGGATTGGATTGAAGCACAGCGATTGGTTCTATCCCTATTTTATAGTATTAATGTGAGTTAAGAGCCCCCCCCCCCCCAATTTCTTTTTTCCTTTTTTTAATTTCAAGAGACAAAGATTCTTTTCACCTATTTTTTTTTTCTCCTTTTGGAAATTTAGATAATTATCCAATGCAATCTTGCAATTGGCAATACTAGTTGATTATTTTTTTTTTATAGAAAAAGAAATATTATTAAAGGAAGGAGAGAAAGTAAAAAAGAAGACAATAAAAAATCCTCAAATGGAAAGAGGAAACCTAAAAAAACAATAGAACATGAATAAAACTATCCTATCATTGATCTAAGATAGACTTCCAACTCCTTTGCAAATCTATCAAACTTATCTCTCGAAAGAAATCATGAGCTTTAAGCCAAAGCAATGTGATAAACAGAATTTTATCTCACACTAACACCATTTGCTGAAAAATCTGTTTAGAAGTTCTATCTTTCCTTTCCTACCATAAACACCATAAAACAGTAAGTCTTGCAACTTCCCAAAGTGCAGTTTTTTCCTTATTCCTCCCAAAACCTCAGTATGTAGAAGTAAAGAAACTGTCCACAGTAGCCGGGCAAACCTACGAATCCCCAAACAAGGAAAAAAGCTTATTCCATAACGGCCAAGCCATCTCACAATGCAAAAACAAATGACTGTTAGTCTCCGAATTTTTAGAACATAACTAGTTGATTATCAATGCCTTGTGTTTCTTTATTGTACTAAGATGTTATTATCATAGAGTAAGTTCTATTAAATGGTGAAGAGAAGGAACATAAAGGAGGAGGACAAGTTACCTTCTGAGTGAAGAAGAAAAATACAACTCAGTAAAAACGATTGCAATGAAGCTCTCCAATCCCTCTGCTTGTGTCAAGACTCGAAAAGGCCCCTGAAAAGTGGCAGGAATTGAACAATGGATGGAAGCCTTAGAGACAATCCTATACATGACCAATCCAAGTTCCCCTTGAAAACCTGTTTGTCTCACTCCATCAAATGCACTAAAATACATCACCACTTAGCTTTGCCCTCTTGGATTATTACCACAAGATCAAACTAACAAGAAGAAACCTATTCTTTGTATTTATGCTAAGCTTCAATTGTACAGTGATTTTGGAATTTCTTTATTTGATTTTGATATCTGTTCAAACACTACGCTGCACAAGGACATCATATAAATACATAGCAATAACTTAATGTAGTCTTGGGTCTATTCATATCTTTTCTGGATTATGGGCCTTAACTTGACATTTGCTCCATTTCTGCATATTTTCTGAGTTATAGTCTTGACACTTGCTCCATTATAGTCTTGTGTTTTTTTCAAGAACTCATTGGCACTCTTAATCTGTTTTCTCATCTTTGGACACTTTTTTGAAATGGTTTAACTTTTAAGATGGCAAACCCAAAGGCGCATACTGTATTGTTGTAGTTTTTTTGGTAAAACATTCTTTGATTTTACCTCTAAAATGGAGTTTGCTTCTGTCATGTTTTTAGCTTGGACCAGGATCTGTCTTGCGTGGTCCATTGGAGAACGCAACAACTGATGATGTGTAAGTTCAGATCTGGTCAAATACTTGTTCCCTTTCCTTCTGTAATCTATTTTATAAATCTGCTTGGTTTCTATTTTGTTAATTATATGCAGGACGCCAAGGCTTTACTGTGACCAGAGAGATTGCCCCCTTGAATTACTTCACCCTCCTGAAGATTGCAATGTCAACTCATCCTTGTCGTTTACTCTCCAGGTGTTTTTTTTAGTTTTATGGTGTAATGAATTGATTTATGCCGAAATATCTACAAGCAAGTTGAAAATTCTGTTTGTTTGCCTTTTTAGATATGCCGAGTTGAGGACATCATTGTTGAAGGCCTTATAAAAGGTTCTGTTGTTCATTTCCACAGGGCAAGGACCATTACTGTTGAATCTTCTGGAATAATATCTGCCTTCGGGATGGGTATGTTATCTTGATGTCCAAGGGGCTTTTGTCTCTTGTTGACTTAAAAATTACTGTGCATTTCCATTATCCATTCATGGCCTTGGAAAATAATTGCACAGGCTGCACTGGTGGCTTGGGCAGAGGAAAGCTTCTAAGCAATGGTATTGGCAGTGGTGGTGGGCATGGTGGTAAAGGTGGGGCTGCATGTTTTAATGATGATTGTATTGAAGGTGGCAATTCATATGGGAGTGCTGACCTGCCCTGTGAACTTGGTAGCGGAAGTGGAAATGAGAGCTCAGCTGGTGCCACAGCTGGTGGTGGTATCATAGGTAAGCTTGTATCTGGATCCATAGTGGGATCTATAATAGCATAATGGTGATTGTTATAAGCTCTCATGCTTTCATTTTTGTGTTATATCTTCTTGAGCAGTCATTGGATCATTTGACCATCCCTTGTCAAGGTTGTCCATTCAAGGTTCTGTAAAAGCTGATGGAGAGAGCTTTGAAGGAGCAATCAGACAGGAAAATTTTGTGATTTTTAAGGGTTTAAATGGTGGTCCTGGGGGTGGATCTGGTGGCACTGTGCTTCTGTTTCTCCATACCCTTGACATTGGCGAGTCAGCCATTCTTTCTAGTATGGGGGGATATGGCAGTTATAATGGGGGTGGTGGGGGAGGTGGTGGAAGAATTCACTTTGATTGGTCTGACATTCCCACAGGAGATGTTTACCAGCCCATTGCTAGTGTGAAAGGAATCATCCATGCTGGGTATGTCTTAAGCTCTTGCTGCTAGTATGCGCCCGATAAAGCATCTATTGTTATTGTGTCTTGTTGTGTGTATCTGTGGTTGGGGACACTGCAAACAGTGTAGGCAGGCTCAGAAGTGATTTGTTGTTACCACTTACCAGTATAAAAGATTCTCCCTCTGCATTTTTTCCCCAATATGGGAACATCTTAGTAAGGATCCTTGCAGAAAAACGAATGTATAAAGTTAATCTCTTTCTGTTCTCTCCTTTCCCTTCCCTTTCATATTTTTTAATTGGGGGGTTATGTTGATGCTTCTTTGGTTCTTCTCCTTATCCTTTGTGTTGTAATGTCTAATTTTCATCAAGTGTGTGCTAATGTTAATTTCCCCTATTGATGATATGCTTTCAATACATGTTCTTATGATTGTTGCAATCGTAATTCCCATAACTCTCTGAATTAATCTGATTATAATAGGGGAGGAAGGGGTAGAGGCCATGGTGGCAATGGAGAAAATGGAACGACAACAGGGAAAGCTTGCCCCAAAGGGCTTTTTGGTACATTTTGTGAGGTAGATGCTCTTTCTCTCTCTTTCTCCCTCCCTCCCTCTCTCTCTCTCTCTATATATATATTTCAGGCAATTTTCTTGTCTGTATCAAGGTTATCGAATCATGAACCGATTGGTCAATTTTTTAACTTGTAAATTGAAGCAAATTGTGAATTGGTAAGATTTACAAAGTAATAGGAAAATAGTATGTTTTATGCTATATATAATAAAATATAAACATGGATGACAAAAAATCATAATTTAAGCTAAGAAACATAATACTTCTCTAATATATATCATAAACGTAAAATTATAAATATGAAGTTTCAAAAGAGTTAAGTGATTCAAAACAAACTTAATATATCATAATTCATAAACAAATAACATAATGATAAAGCACTCAAGCATTCAGGGATTGGGGACCACAACATTAAAATAATGGAGCTTGGGGTTTCAAGATGGTGGTGGGGCTTCGAAGTAAAAAAATAGGGTTTTAGAAGATGGGTGAAGTTAAAAGTGAGAGAGAATGTGAGATAATTTACTTTTGAATTGGAAAAAAAAAAAATGGAAAACAGGCCCATCACGGGCCTTTTTTTTAAACCTGGTTGCACCTAGAAATGGGTTGACCGGGTTCTGCATTTAACAACACAAAACAGAGAGCAGTTGCAGAAAACAGGAGATGCAGGTGCAGAATCGCAATCTGCTTCGACGAATCTCCAGGAACCACATGGTTCCTCCAACTCTGGCACGATTTAAGAGTGCAAACTGTTCCATCAAAGATTCAACACGTTTTTGTTTGGAATTGACTCGAATCGCATGATTTGAATCGTGCATTGTATGATTCTGACTACCATGATCAGTATGGGAGTTTAGCTTCCTTATCTTGATTCTTGCGTATCTGTATTTCGGATGTGATCTTATTCTACACTTCTTGGTAGCTTGACTGAAGCTTACTTTTGATGTTTAAAGATATATATGGAGAAAAGGAAAAATGAAAAAGGAAGAAAGAAAAAATATGTAAGTGAAGAATTACTGAAAAAATTACTTGTGGTCTTCATCACAAATTAGGTTCTAGTTCGGTTAATTGTCACCTGAACAATTGGCTGGGTCATGATTAGTGCGTGGATTACATTTCCAAGTGATATATTCAGGTGTTTTTTTAATCAAATATATGTTAATGGGCTGAGGTGATGGCTAGCTCGCTCCAATTGATGTATGTGACTTTCCCTCTTGTTATCTTACTACTTCCGTGCTCCCCATCTTTTGGTTACTAATTGTGGCTTTTACTATCTGTTCTGCTTATTGACTTCATACTTCTTGCTGACTCCAGGAATGTCCAGCTGGCACTTACAAGAATGTTACTGGATCTGACAGATCACTTTGTCTCCATTGTCCTGCTAATGAGCTTCCCCACCGTGCTGTTTATATTAAAGTCCGAGGTAGATTTATTTTATACTCATGCAGCTTTTAAATATCGTATCATTAAGAATGAAGAATGTGTAGTTTTAAGATATTTTTTGTTCTTGAATATATATTTTCTTTTTTTACCCCCATCTTTTGGGGGTTTCTTATATTTGTTACTTCCTTGTATCTACCTTCAAATATACATCAATAATATAATATCTGGTAAACTGATGTTCTCATCTTCTCATGTACAGGTGGTATTGCTGACACTCCTTGCCCTTACAAATGCATTTCAGACAGATATCACATGCCGAACTGTTATACAGCTCTTGAAGAGTTGATTTACACATTTGGTGGGCCGTGGTTGTTTGGCCTTTTTCTTGTGGGACTGTTGATCCTCTTAGCTCTGGTGCTTAGTGTTGCACGGATGAAGTTTGTTGGGGTTGATGAATTACCAGGGCTGGCGCCTACACAACATGGTTCTCAAATAGATCACTCTTTCCCTTTCCTGGAGTCACTAAATGAGGTTTTCCTCAAAATTTGTGGTTCTTTTTCTATTTAACAGGCAGCATTTTTTTCATCTTTTTGTTTTTCTGTTACTAATCATTCATTATGGTGATGAGTTGCTATCCAATGGCTAGGTTATGGAAACAAACAGGGTTGAGGAATCTCAGGGCCATGTACATAGAATGTATTTTATGGGACCAAATACTTTCAGTGAGCCTTGGCATCTTCCACATACACCTCCTGAACAAATAAAAGAGATCGTGTAAGTATGAGGGTGCATTCTGGGCAAAATTTGTTGATTGGATCCTTGAAGATTTTAGGGGCAAACTTTTAAGGCATTATTTTATTTTGTTTAAATCATGATACCTTTGTGATTGAGATCTTCCACTTTATTCTGATATGGTAGATATGAGGGGGCATTCAATACTTTTGTGGATGACATTAATGCTATAGCAGCTTATCAGTGGTGGGAGGGTGCAATATATAGCATTCTTTCTGTTCTTGCCTATCCCCTTGCATGGTCATGGCAACAATGGCGCCGGAGAATGAAGCTGCAGTGTTTACGTGAGTTTGTTCGTTCAGAATATGATCATGCTTGCCTGCGGTCTTGCCGTTCACGGGCTCTCTATGAGGGGATTAAGGTTTGACATCGACTAGCTTTTTGGCTTGATCTAATGACTTTGACTTGCATCATGTGCTTGCCAATTTGTTTTTGATTTTTTTTTTAATGTAAGATTTTGATACAGTTTATTCAGTGATGTGGAGAAAGAAATGTGTGAAATCAACTCTTTGTAATATCTTTAATTTAAAGTGGAAGTGAATGTGGTATAGTGAATCGAGAAAGTTGATAACTGTAAAGTAGTGGAGATTTGAAAGTACTAGAAGCTTTTTTTAATTCTTGTACAAAAAGAATAGGAAAACTGGATGGGACCTGAACAGGGGGTTCCCTTTGTGTTGTAGTATAGATAATAGTGAGAGAAAGATCTAGTAAAGAACTGAAGGGATTGATGTATGCACTGGGTCTGGGAGATGTATTAGAGTGGGCGATGAGTGGGTTGGAGTTGGTGAAAATATGTAGTAGTTATTTATTATATATGCAAGTAGTTGAAAGAAAAAATATTTATTATTGTTTCAGTGCTGAACTGTTGAAACAGTTGCTGATAACTACCATGCTGAATTTTAAAAAAGACCTAGCTAGATCAGAAGCTTCTTTTTTGTGTGTGAACATTTTCCTATAATTGTTTCTACTCGAAAATTGTCTTGGATTTGGAAATCAGTAACTATCTTTATATATCTGTGTAGTTTCTTTGCAATTTTGACTCAAAGATCTGACTATTGAGTAATCTTTAATGATGTTAATTGTCCTGTAAATTATAGGTAGCTGCAACTTCTGATTTGATGCTTGCATATGTGGACTTTTTTCTTGGTGGGGATGAAAAGAGAGACCTTCCTCCTCGATTACATCAAAGATTCCCAATATTATTGCTCTTTGGAGGTGATGGAAGCTATATGGCCCCATTCTCCCTTCACAATGATAATATCCTGACCAGTCTCATGAGTCAGGTTTGTTTATTGGTTCTGAAAAAACAAGTATTTTTGTCTGCAGATAGTCTTTATATTATGAATAGAAAGCTGGTAAATTCTCCTCAAATTCATTCTTAGGTCGCAATTTTATGTATATGCATATAATTAATGTTGTTTGCAGTCTGTTACACCTACCACATGGTATCGACTGGTTGCTGGCTTGAATGCACAGTTGCGGCTAGTTCGCCGTGGACGACTAAGAGTAACTTTTCAACCTGTCCTCAAATGGCTTGAGACTCATGCTAATCCTGCTTTGAAAAGCCATGGTGTACGGGTTGATGTAGCCTGGTTTCAGGCTACAAATGGTGGATATTGCCACTATGGAGTTGTGGTTCATGCTATTGAAGAAGGTAGCCCTCCAGGAACTGGTGGAAGTCTTGATGGGGCTCTAAGAACTGAGGAAATATCACGGTAATTGTTTTTTACAGCTATGGCACATGGTTGTCAGAATCTTATCATTTCAATCCATATATTCTCCTGAACTTACTTTTTATTCAAAAAATAATGATAGAAAGTTGGACGGATGTTTTATCCATGTAGAGGCTAAAGAGACAAATCGGCAAGGATGGGAGGAAAGATAATATGAAATTAGAGAGAGAAATTGGGGTAGAGATATCTGAATAACTTTATATTTCATTTTGTTCAATAACAGTTTAATACTATACCTTTTATTCACTTATATGAAATGAAACGAGGACTTCTACGCATTTTGAGAACCTAGAGTTCCCTTTATTGGTAGTAAAGATGAATTCTCTAATAAAAAAATCTAAGGCGTATATATATGCTGTGCATTTGCCAATGTATAGAATTATAAACTTTGATGATTTTTTACATCGTTTAGTTTCTTTTTGGTTACCAGGGTTTGGAGTGTTATGAAGGAACATCCTTCTGGGCATCCAGGACAACTAAGTTCTAGTGAAAGAATTGAGGAAAAGTTTACATGGCGACAGGCACATGGCGCTGTTTTAGATGTAAACAGTTTACAGAGGCTTGAAGAGAAGAGGGATATCTTTTATTTTCTCTCTTTTATACTTCATAATTCAAAACCCGTTGGGCATCAGGTATCTTGTGTTGATAACTGTGACTTGTAAGCTAGCATTTACAGTTCTAGAGCTTTATTTTAAACTCACTCTTTTCCTTTCTTGTTTTGGGGGGATAACTGCAGGATCTCGTTGGTTTAGTAATCTCAATGCTGCTTCTAGGAGATTTTAGCTTAGTACTACTTACTCTGCTTCAGTTGTATTCCATTTCATTGGTGGATGTCTTCCTTGTTTTGTTTATATTACCTTTTGCCATTCTTTTCCCATTTCCTGCTGGAATCAATGCTCTGTTCAGTCATGGACCTAGGCGCTCTGCAGGCCTGGCTCGTTTATATGCTCTGTGGAATCTTACATCCATCATTAATGTTGTAAGTTCTCTATTTTCCTGGTTTGTGATATATGATCCCTACCGCTTGTCTTGGACCAAATGCACTTTCCACATATCACAGTGCAATATAGTATATGGATTATACTGTATCATTTTGAATTAAGGACTGTTATCATCTTGTGTCTTTTCTTTTCTTCGTTCAGGTAGTTGCATTTCTTTGCGGATATTTTCATTATAGCTCTCAATCATCCGGTAAAAAACGTCCCAACTTTCAGCCATGGAGTATAAGCATGTAAGAGTGTTACTTGGCTTCCACAAAAGCTCTACTTATTTGGCAAAATCAAACTGGTGTAAGTCTCTATTCCTCCATTGTTGTTGATGCAGGGATGAAAGCGAATGGTGGATTTTCCCAGCTGGACTGGTTCTATGTAAACTATTGCAGTCTCAACTCATCAATTGGCATGTTGCTAATCTTGAGATACAAGACCGTTCCTTGTATAGTAATGATTTTGAGCTGTTCTGGCAGTCATGACGGGGTGCGTTCACAGCATTTATTCCACATTAACAAGGTTTTTTGTCCCCTCCACTTCTCTTGATCCGTGACATGTTCTTTTAGTATGGTCATCTAGAATAGATAAATTATTATTGACATAGAGATGTAGAAAAATCCAAATGGGAAAAAAAATAGAAATACAGGAGGTAGAAAAAAAAGTGGGCAATGTTGGACCATGTTATTTTTGTTCCCTTGGATCTGCTTACGGTGTATATATCAAGTAAAAATAATCACTCTTTAGTACCATACTTGTGGACTTCCCTTGTGTTACTCACTTCTTTACTGTGTGTAAGGTGTCAAATCTAGCTATTTAACTGAGTGGTGTCAGTTGAATAATCATTTGGTTTGTGTTCAAAGACGTATATCATGTATGTGTTGACAAATGTTCTTAGAAGTGAAAGCTATTAGAAGGCCCTAACAATTCTGTTGATATGACAATATGTGATGAATTACTATTTGATCCTTTGTTTCTCTATTTCTTTCAATCCGAGAAAACAAAGCTCATCTCAATGTTAATGCTGCAAATATCCCACTTATAGACAGATTATTTGGAAGCTAACGCAAGTGTGTGCATTTGTATTTACTTAAAAAATACATCTGTATTCAAGGGAATAAATCTGAATTCATTCTTTTATATTCTGTCTTTCCTCCTATGCATTCTCTTATATTCACAAATTTACTCTTTTATCCGTCTCCTTAGCATTCTCATATATTCATTCTTTTCTCCCTCTCCTCCCGTGTTGTGTTGGACTCATTTTGTGTGGGATTCATAATTCTGAACCTCAATGATATGTGAAAAAAATGAACAGGGGAAGTGAGCAAAGACCTTCTTTCCACTTCTCTTTTGTGTGACTCATTTCACAGGAGAGGTCGGCAAAGAACTTTCTCTCCACCCCTCTTCACGTGTGTGCTCATATAATTCTGAACTTTCATAGTGTGTGACTCAATTCTGAACTGAACTTCATAGACGTGTGAGAAGAAGCAGAAGCAGACAGGGACAATGTGGACAAAGAATGATGTAAGAACAGGAATGGCATTACACGCAGGGAGGTACTTCAAGAATAATATAAAAAAACCCAAACTCACGTGTTACTAACAATAATCAGAAACTTAAAACATGATGAGAAGAAACATGATCATTCGAGGAATCTGAGTTACATCAGATATTGACTTATTGAGAGGCTCTGAGAAGGAAATAAACATTTCAGCCGACAGGATATTACACAAAAAAGGATGGAGATCAGCTCAAATACATACATGAATACAGAAGGCAGAACAAACATATAACTGTCAATCCGCACAAACATGAACAGCCACAAAACACGACCGCTTTATATTACAACAATAATTAACAAAACCAAATCCAAACGGTTCCATCCATTCATCCACAATTAATTTAACATCCTTGTCTGTTTTCATAAGCCCTATCCTGCCCATATTCCTTGACCTTCCTCGTAAATTCCCTAGCCTTATCCGAAATCGACATTCTACCATAATCAAACCTGTCTGACCCCGCCGGTTGTTTCCCAGACACGTAATTATATACCCACGTCAATGTAGCTATGGCCACCACACTGCAACCGCCGGAAAACATGAACCCCATAGCAGCCAGGATTAGAGCTGTTGCAGCTGGAACCAAGATTGGACTGAACACAACCAGAACTGGAGTTGCCAGGATCAAGCCTATGACGGTGCCGGTCAGGATTAAGCCGGACAAGAGGAAGAGCGAGACGCCGATGGTGACCGCGGTCAAGAACTTCACAGCCTGGTGCGAAGGATGGGCAGACTGGTCATTCATAGTACCCACGGCCGAGGTAGGTAGTGGCGGTTCTTTGTTGATCAGACATGACGATGAAGTGAGGTGAGCGAATCAGCTAAAAGTGATGAAAAGAGAGAAAGATTGGTGGAAGAGTATATAGGAAGGTGGAGTGGTAGCAGAATACGCGGCAGAAGGAGAGGATGTATGGCGTATATCGTGGCTGCTTTGCATAAAGTGTATTGCAGAGCGCCAGACACCTCTCCTGCTAGCTGACTGGTGTCCGCTCACATGCATACCACAAAGACCAAATATAAAATTTATCAACAAAAACTTGCATATTTAGATCATAAATTTAAACCAAAAGAGCACTATCAATTTATAATCTATACATGAATTTCTTATTTCACCACTTACAGTTACCAATGCCATTCTGGGTTGACATTCACATTCAAAACTAGTTGTCAAATAAAAAATTTTAAACCCATAACCTTGGGCCATTTTTTTTGAAGCCCAAAGTTACTTAACATTTGCGTATTGTTGAATTTAATACAAGCCCTTGATCTAGTGTGTGTTAGACACCAAAAAAAGAAAAGTTTTTAACTTCTTTTTTTATATATATATTTTAGAGGTGTTTAATGAAATAATTTTTTTAAGAAAAAAAATTCTTTTTTAAAAAATTACTAAGTTACTTCAAATGACGCATAGTTTATTAGAATAGAATTTTCAATTATTTTTTTTAATTTATCACTTTTCTTTTGATTAATTGACAACACAAATTCTCATCAATTAGAAAATTTCATTTCTAATGCTTAAATTTTTTTAATATCATGTTATTTTTAATGCTTATTTATTTATTTTTCACAAAGTCAAAGAGGACATAAAAAATTACATATCAATATATATTTGACTTATGTCAATTAATTTAATATAAATAAAAATAAGTAAGTAATAAATAAATATATGATGTCATAAAATATAATTAATTAAATTTTAAATAAATTTATTCTTATTTTAAATATGTTGATTACATTTATATATTTTAATATTAAAATAATTATGAATTAATTCATTTTATATATTATTTAATGATATTAACATATTCTTATATGTCATTTTATATTTATAATATAATTCAACAACTAATTTTATCAACTATTTCTAAGACAATTAGTTAGTTTATTAATTTTTTAATTTTTAGTTAATAATTAATAAAATAATTAATAGTTAACTTATTAACTACTTGTAGCAAATATATTTTTAATGAGAGAGTATTCTAGCGTCGTTAAAAAATTAATTTAACTTTTACCCACACAATTCTCACATTATTTGTAATACCCGAAAAATTAAGAAATTAAAAAGAGAAATTTAAAATAAAATTTAAAAATGAAAATGACTAAAGTGAAAAGTTGTTA
>JANHAO010010882.1:0-17358 GCA_026873985.1 Saraca asoca | reverse complement strand
GTCATTCATAATTTTAAACCTACAATAATAAAAACTCTGGCTTAGCTCAGGGTATCTTTAGTTGTGCTATTTTTTGAACATATTGACTTCTAACAAGGGCAATTGAAATATGTCATCTATATACAACACTGTTTGGTTGATTTTAGATATTCAAATGTGGTGGAAGATGATCAAAATTTAGAAATATTGTTTGGAGTATCTTGACTATCTCATTTTTTACTATATGCAAAAGGCTTCATCCAACAATGCATATGCTTGGTCTTGCATATAGAACACTTGATCTTGAACAAACCAAAGTAAGAAAGCAAACATTTAGGAAAGCTGTGGAAGGACAACCATATAAAATCCTTCACTGGTGTAGGAAACTCGTTTAATAATGATATCCTTCTGGCTTCTGACATTGTCCATGAATTTATTCACCATCATAACTAGGCTGTTTTGGACCAATTAACGGATTCTTTATTGTTCCCCATTTAGTGAGTTCACAAAAGCTACTTTATGCAGCAGTGATGATGCTATATGCTATTGTCAGTGAATATGGTGGGTCATAAGTACTAAAAGTTAAATCATAAAGCATCAATTTATGCAGTGGTGAGCATCATTTTTATCTTGCAGATGCGGCATAATGCATAGGTTTATCAAGTGCCATGCACTTCACAGGATCAGGAGATTAGTTGCAGGTGCTGCTTTATTGTTTAGATGAACCAATGTATGTTGCAACCAACTTTCAGTATTTGCAATAATAATAGTCACTACCTATGTTGCACGAACACCGACACGCGGATATGGGGACATGTGGACACGGACACGGGACACGATATTTTCAGAAGTGTTGATGCTATTTTTACATGATAAATGAAGTGTCGGTATCGATAAGTGTAAAAAACGGGAACGTTTTCGACACGCAGATATGGCTGTTATATGAAGTGTCGGTGCATCGAAGGTCACTACCATTATTTTAGTCAATCTTATGCTACAACCAGAATGTTTATGAAGACATCTTCATCTGTATGTGGACCTGCACTATGAAGTCTTATGCTACAACCAGAATGTTTATGAAGACATCTTCATCTGTATGTGGACCTACACTATGAAGTTGCATATTAGTTGTTGAAACGTAATTTATGCTTTATATTGCTTATTATCAAATGTAAAAGTATGATGCTTTTATCCAATTTCATAGATATAAATTTTTTTTAAATTTTTTTAAGAAAATATTTTGACATGAGAAATATAGCTTTATTGACTTATAAGGTGTATATAAAATTAGAAGTGAATTAAAATTTATTAAACTGTTTATGAAATTTTTTTAAAATAATTATGAAAAAATTTACGAAAATCTATGAAAGTCATTCATAAGTTTATAAAAGTCTATCAATGTCAATAAAAATCTTTTAAAACAAAAGTATATGAAAATTATTAAAATTTATAAAAATCAATGAAAGTTAATAAATTTTACAAAAGTCACTCACTTAAAAAAAAAAAAAAAAGTCTATAAAAGACTTCAAAACTCTAAATTAAATACATTCCCCTTAATTCCGTATTTCTTATTCACGTGGCCCAAATAAGAGAATAAATGAAAGCTTTCTTTATTCGCATTTCTATTCCACTATTGTCCCATTAGTATCGTATAACATCCCAGTGAGAGATTTTTTTTGAAAAAAAAAAAAAACATTTTAAGAGAAGTATCTGGATTTTCAAAACTGCAAAGGCCTTATTGTCGTGCATTTGATACTTCGATGACTATAATCACGCAAAAACCTTTAATTGTTACCTCTTATTATTTTTTCACATATGTTATTTGACTTTAGTTTTTGTGTGTATTAAAAAAATTGTTTGGTCATGTATTATTACAATTTTTGTAAAAAAATTATTTCTTTTCCAATATTTCAAAATTTTGAAGAGTTGTATAACGAAACTTGATGTAATTATAATTTTTTATCTACTTATTATATATTAATACAATTACAATATTTTATAGAAGAATTATAAGATTTCTTTCATGAAAGGGTTTTGAAAAAAACATAAACATTTTTTAGTTTCAAAGATTATTATTTTTTTAGGATAAATTACATTCAATTTTTTTTAAGATTTCATATAATTACATTCATATTTTTATTTTAAAAATATATATTAATATTTTTCATAAATATTTATTTTTCTTTTCTTATATTTAAATATACACTTTTTTCTTATTCATAAAAATAAAGAAAATAAATATATAATTTTTAAAATAAAAAATAGTGTAATGATATTATATTATACTTCATGAGAGTAAGTCTACTTTATCCTCTTTTCATTTTTAAATTTTTTTTTTGTGAGAGGAGAATCAATTATCTATTGGAGTTGGGAGAGGCAAATGGATGCCGAGCCCGGGGTATACATTAGGATAAGGTCATTAAATCATGCTCCAAATCCTAAAGCGTGCACTACAGACTGTCCTATTTATTTTGTTATTGGTCATTGAACGAAGCAAAATCCTACCTGGACTCGGTATGCCCAAAGTCCCACCCAAAACACACTTCTCAATATTCCAGCAATTATGCACCACCACGCCCTCCCTGTTAAATTTACCTTCTTTATTAATTTAAAAATAAAACACTTTAAATAAAGTTAATAATCACTAAAGCTCCAAATTCTCTCACCCTTTTTGTCCATTCATCTCCTCTGCCCACGGCAAACACAAAAAAACAACCCGCTTCTCACACACAGAGAAAGCACCAAACAACACCACAAATGGTCAGCCTAACCATACTCCAAATGCACTCCTCATGTATATAAAACCAAATACACCAAAAAAAAAAAATAATAAATAAAACAAACAGAATTTCGATTTTGGAACATGCTTCCTCCTGTTCCCATCACCCCCAACTTCGCCGTGGTTGAATCGGCGACCGATAAGACAGAATAAGTTCTTGAACCCTCTCCCCCCGTTTCCCTTGGCTTTAGCGAGAATTCTGATATTTTCTGTGAACGGATCTGTGTATAGGAAAACAAACTGGTGGTGCCACAAGTCAGATCTATGGCGTTTTACTTCTCTTTGTTTTATCTGGTTCCTAATCATTAATGGTGGTGCTCTCGTTGTTCCCATCCGTGCCGATTGTTGATGTTGTATGCCTTGTAACTGCTATATGATTGGATTCATGTACTATTCGATTTTGTCGGAAATTGAGATCCAGCTGGAACTGGCGGTGTGATCTTTGAACCTTCAGTTTTTAAAGCTGCGAAACAAGGAAACTGTCCAGACCTTTGTGCGTTTATCTAAGTTGAAAACTCTTTCTGGTTAGCATCATTAGTTTCACGAGGTTAGATTCAGTGTTTAGAGCTGAAACTTCAATCAAATATGGATTTGGATGATTTCCGATCGATTTTGGAGACTGCGGGCGTGGATGTATGGTTGTTCATGGACACTGCAATCAAGGTGGCATCCTTGGACTACGGCAATGAATTGAAGCACCGGAGGGATGGGATCGTTGAACTGCTCTATGCAGCGACTTCAGCTCCTGCACGGTGTCGGAATTGCGAAGCTAATAACCTCAGGCTTAATGGCCATGATATTAGTGCTTCCGTAAAGAAACACAGCAGTCCTGACGAGAAAAGAGGCGCCTCGCCTTCAACCCCACAATCTGAGGGTAAAGACGATGAGAACATGGATCCTTATGGAGGCTTGTTCGATGATGAGCAGAGGAAGCTTCTAGAAATTAAAGAACAACTTGAAGATCCTGACCAGGTTTTGTTTCTTCTGTTTTCTTTCTCGTTGTTGTTTGTAAGTGTACAAACTGTGTTTGATATCGTTAGCTTTGTTATTTCAACTAAGGGCACATTATATTTTGCTTTGTCAGTCTGAAGATTTCCTGGTGGAGTTGCTACAAAATCTCGTGGACATGGATATCACATTCCAAGCGCTCAAGGTAGCAATGTTATAGTGGAACGAATTTCCTTCTTGTACGATTTCATTCACAGTCTTACTTAACTCGCTTGATTTCTGCAGGAAACTGATATTGGGAGGCACGTGAATCGCTTGCGAAAGCATTCGTCCAACGATGTTCGGAGATTGGTGAAGCTACTCGTCAGGTTTTGAAAGAGCCAATAATAATTAGCCAATAGTGTTGAGTTTTCAAAGCTCCTAATTAGAGATGCTTATTTCCAGGAAATGGAAGGATACTGTAGATGAATGGGTGAAGTTGAATCAACCAGGAGAACATGCTTCTCTCATGGGTAATCTTCTTCTTTAGGAAAATCTCTGTTCAAAGTAGACATTGAAAGGTTCACACTTAATTAAGAATGATATTTTTATTTTCATTTTAATTTTTATTTGCTTTCGCAGCATATGGAGAGTCGCCTCAGCAGAAAAACCCCCAAAACGGGCATCATCAGGTTAAAGAAATCCTTTTCATCTAATGCATTTTTCAATGAAAAAGATGAGGGGAAAATTATGCTTTGGCTTTCTAATATGCCCATCCTTTTGCAGATTCCTGATTTTGCGTACTCGCCAAATCCACACAGTGAGTATAGTACCTGATTCAAAGCTTCTTAAATTCCTTCTATCGTATTCAGCTGTTGCATTTGATTGATGTGTTTATTGCTGATACAGATGGAAGCTCTGGGTCAGACCGGAACAATTCAGAAGCAGAGCACAAACCAAAAGCGATTCCTCGGAAAGAAGCGCCGCCAAAGCCATCTGCATCACCATCAGTTCCTTTCCATGTTTCTGCATATCAAAACGTACGGAAATGAATTATACCGAATTGGAGTCTCTGACTCTAGATGTGGTAGCTAAGTAAACGGAGGATGAGAATAGAAATTTTGCCGCTCAAAATATAAGAACTTAAAACCAAAATGCTCTAAAATGTCGAGTTTAACTCAGTTGAGTAGCGCCTATGTTTTCTCAGTTTTTGGTTAATCCAGCAGGAACTAAATAAAGCTACCTTTGGATTTTATGGTTAACCTGGAAAAGTCGTCCTGAACATTATTTCATTTTTGCAGAGACAGAGAGAACAAAGAGATAGCGATTTTGACGCCGAGAGACTTGCTTCGGCGAGAAAACGACTCCAGGAGAACTACAAAGAAGCTGAAAATGGTCTAGTTTTTTTTGTTTCTGTTTTTGATTTATTTGCTAACTAAATAAATATCGTATAATTTTGTGTTATTTTTGGGGTTTACAGCGAAGAAGCAAAGAACCGTTCAAGTGATGGACATCCATGATATACCAAAGCCCAAGAATGCCTTCTTCGGAAAGAATAAAGGCGGTGGCGGTTCTTACGGAAGGCATTGGTGATATCTTTATGACGTATAGATGGCCTGTGGAAAATACCGGATAATCCAAAGACGGTTGACCCCTTTTTCATATTTTTCCTTCCAAAATAAAAAAAAAACTTATTTTCTTATGATATTTATTAACTTAATTAATAACAAAAGGAAACTTCATAGTAAAGAGTTATTTGGATTAAGCGAGGTGGAAAGTATGGTTTTGAATAGGTCTTAAAGTGAAACCGTCAGAATAATATCTCACGTACGAGAGAGCACGTGATTTCTTCAAAATACGGATAGCAAAAACTGATTTTTGATTCGCAGGCAAGTGTTGCAAGTTTTTTTTTAAGATAAATTTTATATAAAATTCATTTTTGAAGAAAATTATAATCTTATATAAATTTTACCTGTAGAAGGTGTATTAAAAATGACATTTTTATCGACAAAAAGTATCAAATTTTCTAATCCATTTTGTGTCACTGTGACTCCGAAGGTGAATTCTTGAAAGGGTGTCTTCTGTTCTGAGTGAACAAGTCAAATGCCACTCATCAAATTGGAAACATTTTGAGTGGGGCAAGGTGGGTTGGCTACTGAGAGCATGGAGTGAGCTGCAATTAAACGTGTCTTAGAGGGTGTGCTTCTTTAGAGCACCCAGGCCAACTACTTTCTAATTCCCCATCCACGTGTGAATCACATCACATGGGCCTTTGCTTGGCATTGGGGATTAACTCTCGAGGTGAGCCGCCCCATTGGGCGTAGTCATGGATATCTCCTCAAGTTTTTATATAATTTGGTGTATTTAGGGATAAAATTTTACAAAATGGAGTATTTTGGCTAAAAAAAAAAGGTCAAAGAATCTTATTACAGGAAATTCAAGTGAATACAATCTAAATTTGGTATATTTTGTCTTGAAGACCTTTTTTTTATAGAAAAATCTTTATTTTTTTATGAGTAAAGTTTTTTATATCACTTTGCATCTATATTATTTACATATGTTATAATTAATAAATTAATGTATAATAATATCATGATAGTAAGGAAAATAGTTTCAATTTCTTTTCTAAAACAGAGAGATTATTTTGTCACTTGAGCTTTGTGGGGGAGTGAGGGAGCTTTAGCCCCTAAAAATTTTTAAAATGCAAAAATGTTGTCTATGTTTTTTATTTAAAAAAAAGATATATATAGCAAAAAATAAAAATCATTCCATAAAAATTCCCAATTTAAAAAAAATTAGAATTATTTGTGTTTTAACTTCTCTATAATTTATTTGCACTTTCACTTCTATTCGTCACTTTATAAATATATTAAATAAATAAGATATTTTTTCTTATCTTAATATTTTATATTTATAAATATACGAATATAAAATTATTCTTATAAAATTATAATTTTTGTCAAAAACAAACGCAGCTTGATATGTTTGACGTGGAAGTTTTCATTTTTCAGTTGTAAGAAAGATTGAAATTTGATGATTGGCGTAATCCAATGAATTTCCAAGCTGGCCTGGACCGGCAATTCGATTATAGTGGAATTTCTGTAATGTAATGCAACTAATGCATTTACGTAAAAAGGAGTTTTAGTGAACTTAATATAGTTACCCTCCCGAACGTAGATGTTTTCAGTTTTCACTTGTAAAGAAGAGAGTAATTTAATGATCCATACAGATATTTAGATTTACAAGTATGCCTAGTCCGGGATTTTGATTACATTGGGATTTATGTAATTATTTCGTTTCAAAATATAGCAACATTCATTTTATAGTTGAGAAGAACACGTCGGGCTTTTTGCCCTAAGAAGTGTCATTTTAGAAAGTATTATTCAATCTATGATTGAGTCGAAACAATTTTTGTGGGTAGAGTTAAATCGGAAAACATTGCTAGAAGCAACGCCGAGAGAAGGTGGCCGGCAGGGCAACATTGATAGTGGCAACATCACCTGTTGTCATAACGTTGCCTAACAGTCAAAGCTACATAGGCGTTACAAGTCAGCATTGTGAACCAAATTCAATGGGCAAATGTGCTTGGATTCGGACAAAACTTGGCATAAAAATTAAGCATGAAGAGAAGATCCTGTGGCATGAATTTGGAAGCAAATGTACTTGTAGATTATTTTTTCAATTTTTTTTTCATTTTAAGGGTATTTGTGTCTTTTAAGCATCGATCGTTTATTCAATACGAGTAGAAAAATACATGGTTGTAATCCTTGTATTTTTATCTTCATGTTTATATAAGATGACACATTAGAACCTTTAGGAGCCAGGAGAAAAGTATCTATGTCAAGTGAGAAAAAATATGTCTATTCTTATTGATAGGGATTTTGCTTAGGATACTCTTTAAGGGGGAGAGTTGATGACCTGGTGGACATTATGACTCGGGCCAGAGATTAGAGTGTGAAGCTTAGAATACTCCCTTTATACACTCAAAACTATGTAATGAGGCATATATTAATAAAATAGAGTTATTTTTCTCCTTATTTTTAAAAAGTCCCATCTTGATATTCACTAAAGACTTCTTGTGTAGCACGTTCTTTGAGACTTGGTATGCGCTAATGCTTTAACTACATGCTCATATTGGCTTGTAGACATGTTGCACATGGGATTTGGGTTGTATGAGTGATAAAATCCTCAATGCCCTAAATATCTATCCAAGTATGGCTCGAATTTATGGAAAGACTGGCATGTTGGTTAAGAGTTAACATCATGTGCTGCACAATTTCGGCTAGAGAGCTGTGGGCTCATGATAATTGTTATCAAAGCTTGGTTGTGCTAGAGAGAATAGATCAGGTAACCATTATTCGGGTAGAATTGGCTTGTTGAAAGCATATGAAATTTGTGAGTCAAGCAAACACTCATGGGAAATAGCGAAGAAGTGCTGCTAAGGACTTGAACAAGAGGGTCTAAGAGGTTGGAGCAATTCGAGGGCTAGTGTGTGAGATATTGCATTCGAGGGAACATTAACAGTGCATTGAGTGCAAGCATGTGTAGAAGTTAGTGGACTTGCTATATGGCACGAGACATTAATTATACGCTCATTCATAGTAAGCATTAGAGGGAATGCAAACCACTTGAGAGAGTGAGTGATTTGATGGCTTATCTAGTGGGAGAGAGCCTCAGGAGAAGCTTGATAAAGTGTGGCCACAACAGATAGTAGACATATCCTACAGGATAGAGCATGGCACATCTTTTGTGATGTGTTGAGTAGATAAATCTTTTTAGAGGAATCCAAAATTGTGTCAAAGAGTATGAATTTTACTCGGAGGAGTAAACTTGAAGGGGATTGAGATGATCCAGGAGGGATCCATTATGAACAATCTGTGGATGCAAGAGCAAGTTGTAATGCTAATTCACAAGATTTGAGATGAAATGCTAAAGAGCTAGCACATCATAGTTGCATGACAAGTGGTAATGATACTCAAGTAATGAGTTAGAGTTATATAGTCGCAAGATGAACTTTGTGGTAATAACCATAAGATTCATAATTGCTAGTGCACAGGCAAAGTGAAACTCAAGCTCGCGTAGAGGATGCTCGATGCTCAACCCCTATTAAAGCCATTGATGTGGAGGAGCTATCATGAAGATGCACTTGAAGATGGAGTTCTTTAGAGAGGCAATATTGCTCGAGAAATGCTAAGAGGGCATTGATCATTAGAGAAGTTGCTATGAGGGCAATGATACTAGTGAGTGGCTATAAAGGTCGTGAGAGACAAGCCAATATCATCTTTGAGGAGATAGTACTTGAGTGTACAAACCTAGAAGGGGTTGTGAAAACCATGGTGCTAGATTGCATCAACTCCAAATAGATTATGATGGTCAAATGATACCACGAAGGTGTCAATTCAGAAAGGGTCAAAAGGATCTCATAGAGTGTGAAAGCTGTGTAATGAAAGTATAGTAGACTGATCGAACCCAATGCAAGCAGACTTGTAAGCAAGGTATGAGACTTGTGAGCAAGCCATATTTTGTGAGCAAGGTATGGGACTTGCACTTGAACAAAATATGAGACTTGCGTCTCTTACATTGGTAGTGTGGGACATTGGATGCAGGGCTATCTGTCAGTAAACATCCAAAATACCAATCGACACAAGCTATAGTGGTAGCACACATTATGCTACAAAGGTAACAAGTCAAATCGAGAGCTATAGAGGTGAGAGTTAAATTAAGAGCTGTGCAAAGGCAGTGAGTCAAATTGAGAACTATAGAGGTAGTGAGTGGAATCGAGAGCTGTGCAAAGACAGTAAGTTGAATCAAGAGTTATGCAAGGACAATGTGTTGTAAGCTGTATAGGTAGTGAGGCAAGCACAAGTTACAAAGGTAACAACCCGAATACTACAGAGGCAATGGAACAGATGAAGCTATAGAGGCGATAAAGTCAAGAGAGTTGTGGAGACAGTGATACTTGAGTTTGTGTTGGGACAACGAAGTTGAGCCTACAGAGGTAGAATGCCAAGTCTACAGAGGTAAAATACAAAGTTTATGGGGGTAACATCATCAAAGACACTAAAGTTATAGAGGTAACTACCCAAAGTTAAGGAAGGAAAGCAAATCTGCAATGGTGCAAGTTCAAGAAGACAAAGCAGAGAGGAAGTATAGGGAAGAGCTGAGGAGCAGTAAACTAACAACGATCTTGAAAGCTATGTCAGATCGAGAGTGCCATTCATCAAAGCCTCTCAAATGATGTTAGCTTAAAGAGACAGGCAGAGTGGTCGAAGAAAAAGTACGAGTGGAATAGGTTGAAAACCCAAATGAAGATTTAAAAAGCTAGCACTTGAAAAGAGAAACGTTCATGGAAGCTGTGTTAGATTGAGGTGTCAATGAGGGCATTGTCATTTGAAATGGGGAAAAATATCACAAGTCAGCCTTGTGAACCAAATTTGCCAAGCAAATGTGCTCGGATTCAGATGAAACTTGGTATAAAAATCAAGCATGAAGAGAAGATCATGTGGCGTGAATTTAGAAGCAAATGCACTTGTAAATTATTTTTCCAAATTTTTTCCATTTTGGGGGTATTTGTATCTTTTTAGCATCGATCATTTGTCTAGTATAAGTAGAAAAGTACATGGTTATGATCCTTGCATTTTTATCTTTGTGTCCATATGAGATGACACATTAAAACCCTTAAGACCTAGGAGAAAAGTCCTTATATTAACTGGAAAAAAGTATGTCTACTCTTATTAATAAGGATTTTGCTTAGAATACTCTTTAAGGGGGCGAGTTAGTGACCTAGTGGGCATTGTGACTAGGGTTAGGGATTAGAGTGTGGAGCTTAGAGATACTCCTTCTACACATTCAAAATTATGTAATAAGGCATATATTAATAAAACAAAATTGTTCCTTTCCTTATTTTTTAAAATCCTTTCATTGTTATGCATTAAAGGCTTCTTGTGTTGCACATTCTTTGAGACTCGGTATGCGTTAATGCTTTGACTACATGCTTATATTGGCTTGTAGACATGTTGCACATAGGATTTTAGTTGTATGGGTGACAAAATCCTTAATGTCCTGGATATCTATCTAACTATGGCTTGAATTTATAAGAAGGCTAGCATGTTGCCAAGAGTTAACATCATATGCTGCACGATTTTGACTAGAGAGTTGTCGGCCCATGACAATGGGCAACATTGCTGGTGGGGCAAGCGATGTTGGTGATAGCAACACTGCCTATGTAACTTCTGTTGCACGACAGCCTTCCCCGTAACTAGCCTACATCCATTCTTGCACCATTCTACATGCATGCATCCTAGCTTCCTTTGCCTCACTGCATGCATGCTTCTACCTATGCTTAAAAGAAACTATTGTATAACAGTGCATGCATACTTAAATACCGTAGAAGTCTAATTTGAACTTCCTATAGATGATGAAGCAGTGATTAGCACGAATTGATTGTCGTGGTATGGAGTGTGTGAAATATTGTTAGGTGATGTTCCACCAAATGAGCATTGTTTCATCTATGGCAAAAAGCTTAGCTTAACATGGTTACAAGAATGGTTTGATGCTCTCCCAGATAATGCCAATGAGGAGACTATATAGCAATATATGCGTGCCTGCATATTAAGACTATTAGGTACAATATTATGTAATGACAAGTCAACTTATTATGTGCGTTTAATTTTTTGCTCCTGTTAGTCGATTTATAAGATGCAGGGAGATATAGTTGGGGATTTATGATTCTGTCATGGACTTATAGAAAGTTGTGCAAGGTATTCAAGGTAGAGTGGAATGATATTTCTGGATGTATATTACTAGTCTAGATATTGGCTTGGGATAGATTCCCAAGCATTGTACCAGTTAGAAGAGGTTAGTTAGATCCTGACCAATAAGAGCTAATGCATTTAGGGCTTCACTTGATCGCTTAAAACCAGACCAAGTATGAATAATTGACCTTATTACATTATTGTCATTTATTGCATGAATTTTAATTTCTGTTTGTGGCACTGATAGTGATTGTAGTTTATAATGACAGGTTATCTGGAGACCTTATAAGGGTGATATGTTGGCGACTCTACCTAACTACTATGTAGCAGGACAAGAGATTTGGTGTTCACTAGTGCCTTTGGTATTTTTCCACATTATTGAATGGCAATAATGCGGATAGAATAATGAGGCAATTGGGTTTTCATCAACCTATACTCTACGACTCAGATGTGGATGAGACTCTACACGAGTACACATTACAAGGTAAAGAATCTTAGGACTAGGTCATTAGACATGAATGGTGGATCCAACTTTGAAATAATTGACAACAACGAATCCCACACAGAATGCTAGCATAAGAACCATTGCATTACAACGATGAGTACATGAGATGGTACAGAATGGTGACAAGACCCTGGATTGCTCCAAATAGTGCAATGGAGGATTCAATGGTATGATTTATTGTGTTTAAACTAATTATATAGATTGAACTAAGAAATAACAATTAATAATTTCCTTCTTTTATATGTATGATAGGCTGACCTAGGAGTAGAGTTGCAACATATGGCTCTCATCGATGTTGAGAGTAGATCATGGCCTAGGGTTAGATAGATCGGCATTAACTTAGTGGATATTGTAGACGAGCATCATAGATTTAAAGCTTAGCATACTCACATTCCACCTCTATTGTCTATTTAAAGGCTAGCAGTTCATGTTGATCCAATTATTAAAGAAGCCAACTAAATGAGAAGTATGACGCGGGACCTTCAAACACTGCAATTGCTCGGGCATATGATAAGGCAAGCATGCCATACACACCACATGCTCCTTCTTCATCATGACATACATATAGAGAGGAATATGCATTTGGTGTGACATCATATGGTGAGGCAGGCCTATTATACATACCCCAACCTCTCAATCCATCTCCATATATGTATAGTAAAGATCTTTTCCATGGATTTCCATAGCCACCTTTATTTTCACCACAAAAAAGATGCTTGGACATGTTTTCGGGCTAGTCAAGTTTCTCCCCTTCATCACATAACGTTGAATTTAGTGTGCAACCAACAACTCTATTTTTAACATATGCATATGCAATAGTGACTAAGCCTTTGCTTGACCCTCCACGTCCAACCTAAGTGCAGCCCAGTCATCAAGCTCACGGTGCAAGAGTTCATTGTGATATAGGTGGATGTGTGATTGGACATGTAGGACAATAGGATTGTCCACCCCCACATTGGCAACAACATCAATACAACTCTGATTTGGACTAGTGTGATTGTTATTCTCTACTATGTTGTTTGTAAATGTTGTTGTTTGTAAATGTCATTATTTATAAATATTATTGTTTGATATGTTATTCCACCCATTTATGTTATGACCTATTATGACTACATTGACTGATTATATATCTCTTCTAATATAAATTCATACATAATAACTAGCAGATAACATACATCCATGTCCAAACTTAAAATACATCAATAGTAATAAAGTATTCCAATGACACAATATATTTCAATGACACGCCAAATAAGAAGATCACATTTTTCACAAACGTTACCAAGACTATTGTAATATATGCATGAAAAGATATGTATTGTAATGAAATTAGACATTAAAATACTTACAATTGAAGAAATTACATTACAACTAACCATTGTTTAAGTAAGGAATTGTCACATTTGATGAAAATGTTCACAATAGTTTTTTTATAGTGAATTTATAATGACTATAACTACCCAATGAAATCAAACATGAAAATAATTACAATAGAAGGAAATATATTGCAACCATTCATTAACTAAGGAATTGTTTCATTTCATATCTAATGCCTAGAGCTCTCTCTAGTCATGGCAACACGATTGGGACAATGCTTACAGTTGTGGCCAATAGAATGACACAAATTACACCTTTGTCTTTCTCCCTTTTCTCTGTCTCATTGTTCTCTCAAGTCCATCTGATTCAGATATGGGTAAATCTTGGCCAGTGCTTATCTCTTAGTTTATAATAATCTGGTAACAATGTGGGGCCAACAACCTATTGCCAGTAATCTTGGTATTGTACTAGCTTCCATGCACCCTGATATGCATTGAAAAGAGAGTCCATATGATAAACTGGGTGTATGTACTAGTTAAAGTTCATGTGAACAATATGACAAGCTACAATAACATGTGAGCATGGAAAGTGTAAGTGCAATTTTTTTTTGTACGTACATGTCTTTTAGGTGAGGTTAATAATCTGTGTGTTACCTACTTTGTTGGTCATGCATCAAATTTTGTCTCCACTTGGAAAATTCCATTAAGTTTGTCATAAGTACGCATTGAGAAAGTACTAACCTTTTCAATGTTTTTCTATAGAGCACTGTAAAGTCATTTGTGTATATATGCCTGGTCAAAATTCTGTCATCGACTTCTTAACCTCATAACACAAAGCAGGCCATCAATTGGTAGAAGGTACTTTGCACTAATGCAATGATGGGCAAATTCTGTGTGCCTTTGAGAACACCATTGATCGCTTCTGCTAGGTTAGTTGTCATGTGCCCAAAGTGTTGCTTATCGTCAAATGCTTGCATCCACCTTTCTATCAGAAGTGCCTTTACCTATAAGCCTGAATCAACCTTTAGGACCATAACTTGGTGATTCTGAGATCATACTTCCTTGACTGCTTCTCTTACCCTACAATAATGATTACAACAATTAAAACAACACATGTGAACTTAACATTAGCATATACAATGGTAGGAAATAGTTACCCATGTTTGTAATGTATCTCTTAAGGGCTATATTCTTGAGGTGCCTATTGAAGTTATTGGCTATATGGTGGATATAAAAATTAATGGTGATTGTGAGGTGGTTACCATCTAAGGGACTCATCCTCGCTTGCTACAATAATCTCATTATGGCAATCGGATATCAGGCATAATCCAATGACATTGGTAATGTGCATTTGAATCATACTTAAAAACCATGACCAACTAGATTTGTTCTGAGCTTCAATAATTGCAAATGAAACTAGCAATACTTTTTGATTCCCATCTTGTATGATAGCAATCAGTAGGCTATGCTTGGATTTCCTATACAAGAAGGTTCCATTAACTTGTAGCATTGGCTTACAGAAGGGATGCGCATCAATGGAAGATTTAAATGCCCAGAATAGCCTCTTGAACTTCACATTGTTAGGGTTAGGATATTGTCCTAGATATAAATCCCCAGTTTGCAATTGCACAATGGTCTTTAGGTTCGTTTGTCTTATTGTTACCAATCACCTTCGTAATTGGTAGTACAAGTCATCCCAATCACCATATATTTGACTAATAGCCTTTTGTTTTTCTAGCCAAATTTTCTTGTAAGAAACTTAGTAAGAGAACTGTGATTTTATTGTTTATATTATCTCTGCCATAGGAAGGTTTAGTATGGTTCTTACTTGCTTCGCATAGCAAAGGCAATGAAATTAGAGTTTTTTTGCTTGTGATCTTGTGACATGCTTGTAGTGACATAGGTGTGAGTGCCATTATATCTTTTGACAATCTATCAATCTTTCTTCAAATTAAAGCTTGCTTGAGCCACTAGTGGCTATAAGAGCTCGACTCGACACAATGTGTTAAGAAAATATGGTGGAACTTCCTTATATAAGAGTATCTTATGTTAGCATTTTGGATATTATTAGCAATTGATTTTATCTATCCCTATTTAGTTTTGATGTTGAAAACAATTTATATTTGACAATATTCTTTAGTATTTGATACTTGTTTTGCAGGATCAAAGTGAGATCAAAGTACATATGATTCAAGAGATCCAAAATTTCATTTTAGGATTTATTTTATCTTTTATATGATCTTTTGCAAGTAAAATTCTATTCAAATCTTGATACAAATAACTTTCTTAAATCTAATAAATTGAGGTAGCAAATAAATCTCTTAAAGTAATTTTAAACATTAAATATTTTTCAAACAAATTTTTAAAATGATCTTTCACAAGTGCAAGTTTTATAAAAAGCGCTTTACACTCTGTGAGTTGGTTCATGAATTGATTCATATTAAAAAAACTTATGAAACTACTCGAATCAATTCACTAATCAATTCATGAAGAAAAATTTTGAAAAATGTTTTTATCCAAGGTTAGGAAAATCATTAGAATTAATTCCCTAATCGATTCAACACCTGATTTCAAAATATTATGATTCAATTCATCAATTGATTTGGTCATGAATTTTTACATAAGCTGAATCAATTCATAAATCGATTAGTTACTTATAAGTTTGTTATAATTGCTACAAATCGATTCAAAGACTAAAAATTTGTTATTTTTCAAATGTCATTTACGACAACTATAAATACTCCTAACTCTATTTCAAACTCAGCAATTTTCAAAACAAACTTACTTCTTCAAGAGTGAAATTCTCAAAGCAAATTGAGCCTAATAAGATTCATCTCTACTTCTCTTTATTTGATCAAATCAAGGATCTTTTATAAAGATTTGAAGAGAAATTTACAGCTATATGTTTGAAATTATTATTTTAAACTTGGTATTGTATATGTTGATGATGAAATTTGGTTCACACGAGGAGCCCAAACTTTAGCCAATGGGGAGGGATTCTTTAGGATCTCTGACCTATATCCGGTTTAAGCATAGTAAAATAGCAAGATAAATGGAGAAGAACGGAAAAGCAAAAAGAAGACATAGGGTTTAACGTGGTTTGGCCAAATCCAGATATTACCAAACCCTACGTCCATGGTAGCATGTTATTCTAATGGTGTTTTTATCAAGTTACAACACTCAAACTCTCTCTTTTCCCTCCAGTAGAGTTTCTGCTTGTGCTTTCAGGTCTCTCTTTTTATAGAAGGCTCCTCCCTCATATTTATAGAGGAGAGGAGGTTACAATAGTAATTATATATGTACTAAATCTATTACATCAACGTTTAATGTACAAGATAGGATATACAGACTAAATCTCCCTTTTCGACTACTGCAGATTATCTTCTACAGATAGGCCCCATTTGTCCATTGGGACAGAGTATGACTTGGTCTTCTATCTGTTGAGCTCTCAAGTCACTGGTTATACTTTATTGGCTAGGCCATTTAGTCTATAGGTGTGTTTGTTTTTCAAAATGGAGAGGTTGAGCTTGCTCTCTAATGCACAAGCTCAAATTGGTGAGGTCGCTTCACGATGTGACCTGACGATGAGGTGATCTGGATGCTCTTCGAGCTAGTCCCTTTATCACTCTCAAACTGCTTGCAGGCTTTCTCAGGTCAGATCGATTTTCACATACAACACAAGCCCCCTAACTTGTAGCTCGCTCTACTGGTTGGGAGTTAAAACTCTTTGATTTATGAACCGTCAGCCTTTCCCCGAGACTATCATTTCATCTGCACTTGGCCATGTTTCTCATGGCACGTGTTCGACAGTTGTTGCTGAGTCAAACTTAATCTTTTCTGAGGCCATTAATGTGACGGTTGGGGGAAAGAGATCTGGATCCTTTAGTAGAGCCGGCCTTGGCTCTATATAAGGGAAATGCAATCCCTTCTTGTTAGTCGTATATAGGTGCCCTAGAGTCAATTTGATTGGGCTCTATTGCATCGATGACTAAGTGGTCTGTGGATTTGGATACTAAAGGTTGAATATTCATCTTATATTGTATATTGTGTTCATATTTATGACTTATGCATAATTAAGATGAAGCCCATGATGAGAAG
>JANHAO010010881.1:0-17374 GCA_026873985.1 Saraca asoca | reverse complement strand
AAGGTCTAATAATAGTATTTAAATTAACCTAATTGCCTACTTTCGTGGTTTAGATTAATTTAAATCCTTTAAGATCTATGCAAACTGATACAAATCCTAAAGAAACTTAATCTACTTTCTTGATTTAAAATCTCTTTATTCAACTATTAGTTTTCTGGTGATAATCTTCTCCTTTGGGTATTTCAACTATCTACCTAAGACAAGATAAAACATTGGCCAAATACTTTATCAAGAACATAGCAGCATAATAGTTGAATCAAATTAAATCAGGTAATCATAACAGAGAATCAATCATCAACATCAAAGAATCATAATTGGGTTATTCCTAATCCTAGAATAAATATCTACTCAGATATGATAGAAATAAAAACCAAATTCAATAATGAAAAGGATTGCATAATGTTTAAAATAAAGAAAGAAAGAAAAGAAAAGAAAAGATGAAGATGAAAGAAGAAAACAATGATAAAAGTAAACTAGGATTGTTGCAAGAACTTAAAACAAAGAAGAAATCCTAAATTGAGCTCAAAGAACTCTCAAGAAAATAAGAAAACTCATGCTCTAAGTGATTCTAATTAAAGGAAACTAATAAATGACTAATTGTGTCTTTAGGCTGCTCAAGATTAGCTATATATAGCAATTTTTAGGCTTGGAACATGGTTGTGCTTTGGGATACATGTTGGCCTTGTTTCGGGTTAGAAGCTGGTTAAATGTTTGCTAACTATTGCATCAAACACGGTCGTATCCCAAGACATAGCCAGGCCAAGTTTGGTGCTGGCTTCTTGGATTTCTTCAGCTTCTTTGCATATTTGACTTGCATTCTTCACATCTTCTTCCTTTGCTGCTTCTTAGTCCAAGTGTGCTCCAAACTTTAGCTTTCATCCTCCTTTTAAAGCCTCTTTTGCTAACTTGAAAAGACAAATACAAATTACAGTAGTACCAAGAATAAACAAACTAAACTAAGACAAAATGTGCAGCAAAACCACAAATTAATAATCAATCAAGAGGTGATAATCAACATAATTATAGTCATTTTACTCATTTATCACAGCCATATATGTCTTATTACCATGGATGAGTCTACCTCGCTTTCTTCTGAGGCATTCAATGAGAGTAGTTAAGAGCTGATTTCTGGACTTTTCGATGAGAGTAAGCTATTCTTTATTTAAGAAGGTGGAAGCTTTCCTTCCTTCAATCAGTGAGTTGGACTGATGAGAGCTTTAGATAAGCCCCTAGACCTCTGAAAGTCTGTTTATCCAGAGAAACATGAATGGTTTGTTGCATAGGAAGCATTTTTAGGCAGTTCTCCTTTTTTGATCATAAGGGAAGATATTTCATAGACCTCGGATTATTTCCTCACAGTGATGTCGTGAGGTCAAACCTTTCTAGCTGCTTCGGCTTATTTTTCCTGAATCTACCACGTTGAGTAGAGAGTTGGAGAGGAGTGCTAAACCAAGAAGGGCGGCAAGGGAAAGAGTTGAAAGCAAGAACACACACTGACCCTTTTGCTAATTAAGGCTCTCCTCCAGAGTGCCAATCTTTCTTCCAGAATGTGTAGTTATAGTGTTCCTGACTTGTATTTTGACTTTTTCTGATTTGTATTCTAAATTTTCTAATGTAATTTCACCTCGTTGAAAGTTTTTAATGAATGAACTACTCTTTGTGTTTCTCAAATTTCACCGTATGAATGTTCTGCATTTCGTCGATAATACTATGAACTTTAACTGAGCATTATAATAAAATGAAATATATGAGTAACCAATTGGTCATACTTCTTGATGAACAATGAGCAAGGATTATGCCTAATGAAAATTGCATGCGAGCTACAAATTTTAGGCCGTATGAAAGTTGCGAGCATTAGATCACACGAGAGCTGTGAGTATTAGGTTGCACGGGAGCTACGAGCATTAGGTCGCATGGGAACTGTGAGCATTAGGTCGCATAAGAGCTACGAGCATTAGGTTGCATAAGAGCTATGAGCATTAGGTCGCATGCATACGGTGCCTAAGAAAGTTAGTCGTATGCATGAGGTCGCATGCACGTGGTGCCTGAGAAAGTTGGCCACGTGCTTGCTTAATATAAGTGCGTGCATGTGGTGCCTAAGAAAATTGGTCACATGCACGGTGAGATCGCATACATACGGTGCCTAAGAAAGTTAGTCACATGAGCATTTAAAATAACATGTATATAGTGCCTGAGAAAGTTGGTCATATACACGATTCAAAGGTCGTGTACACATGGTGTCTAAGAAAGTTGGTCATGTGCGCAAGAATGCAACGTGCACACGGTGCCTAAGAAAGTTGGTCGTATGCATGAGTAAGGACCACATGCATATCATGCCTAAGAAAGTTCATCATATGCACGAGCTAAAAATCACATGCGCATAGTGCCTAAGAAAGTTGGTCGTATGCAAGCGATGTAGCGTGCATATAGTGCCTAAGAAAGTTAGTCATATGCATGCTAGATCACATTAAGACAGTATTAACAAGTAGGCTGTTCTAATGCAATAGCAATTTAAAAGGATATAGTAACAAGTTGGAACAAGGGGAGCTTGCTTTCTTGAGAACTTGGTACCGAATTGACATTTACCATAGAATTTACAGAGATTGCATGTATAGGATTCGAATTGCTTTTACACATCACATTACAAGATCAATATATGGTTCTCACTACAGTTTGCTGCTTCTACTTGGGATTCCACTAGGGCTAAGAAGATCAGTGCATCGTAGGTCATAACACATATTCTCTTAAGCACCCTCTCTTAATTAAGTCTTCAATTGCATCCCTTAGGGTTCACAATCCGAAGTGTTATGCCCCACTTCGTTGTGATAGGCATAAAACTTGTTCATGTTTCTACCCACACAGGGTGTTCTCAAAGGAATAGAAGTCCCAAAGTCTTCTCTGTCCCTTTCTGTTGCATATATCCTATCCGGAGTATCTGACAGGATATTGTAGTGTTCATGGCGAGCTGAGGGTTGAGGTCACTCGACCTTGGGCCTGTTGGACTTCTTCACAGTCCGCTCGTCAAGGTGGTCACCTTGATCCATATTGCCCCTTTTCTTGTTATGGATGGAACCATCTTTCTCATTCTTTCAGTCGGGCTTCCCCGAGCCAAAAGTTTCTTCCTACTTAATTTGCTTGGTAACTCATTCATAAAACTCGATCAAGTTCTTCATCGGGGACTTATATAGGCTTTTGTAGAGCTTTCCATCCTTACGGAGTCCTGCAGAGATCGTAGCTAGGATGTTTTCTTCAGATGGATTCTCCACGGAGTTGGCTTCAAGTCTGAACCTGACAATATAATCCTTCAGCGAGTCCTGTTTACGTTGAAAGATCATCACGAGGTGAGAAGGGGGCACGAGCTACCTCTTCAATGCTTGGTATTGGCTAAAGAATTTCTACTGACATTCTTCCCAACTACTTATCAAGCGAGCTAGAAGGTTTCTAAACCAAGTCCAAGGTACACTCCCTAATGTAGCTTAGAAAACTCGGCATTTAACCAGAGGGTCAATCATTTGTAAATCCATCTGAATATTGAACGCATCTAAATGGCCGTAAGGGTCAGTGTGTCCATTGTACAGGGGAATCATTGGGACTTTGAGCTTTAGAGAGAGGGGTTAAGTTTCGATCTCTTTAGAGAATGGTAAGCTGTCCTTGAAGTGAGCTCGATCGTTCGGAGCTTTAAGGCATTCTTCTAATCGGCAATCATTTTTTTAGTACAATTCTTCTAGCAGTAGGTCCCTCACCTTAGATTACTGTCCAGAAGACTATTGATCCCTTTGACTCTCCTGGTCGTGAGAGCGATGACATGAAGTGTGTTGTTACAAGCTACGACCAGGAGACTGATTGGCTCTGCTCAAACATCCAGCTCACTACTGTTGGGGAATGCTTCTTGGCATGGTGGCTTCATTTTGCCTTATTAGACCCTATGCTTGTGCTCTTGCTAGCACCGTGACTGCTTTAGTCAGCTCTCCCATCATATTCTCCATCTTATCCTGAAGTTGAAGCCAGGTTTGCATTCTGTCAGTCTCAAGGACAACAATAGCAGGTTGACAATGAGTCGAATGGGGGAAACCACTGGCAACTTGAGGACTAGAAGAGCTTGCCATATGACGTTCAAGCTAGTTAACGATAATGTCCGACTTTCTAACAATCTTCCCTTTTACCATTACAGCTGAATAAAATCAACCAGAGAAACAGAGAGGCAACCAGAGAACAGAAGGGTTCCACTAGGTGTGCCAAAATGTTGACGATGGATTTCGGCTTTGCCTAATCTAGCCAACCTGAGGGGTTCTTTTGGGACCTAAGCCGTTATCCGATTGTGTTGATGGTGAGAAGGCACAGAATGGCTGAGGGAAGGCGAAGAAGAATGAAGAACATAGAAGTTAAATGTGGTTTGGCCAAAGTTAGATGGAACTAACCCCTACGTCCACGGTAGCGTTTTATATATCTGAAGATATTTTTACAAAGTTTTAGTATAATGCTTTTTTTTTTTTTGCTCTTCTTTTATAGAGGGCTCCTTCCTCATATTTATAGAAAAGAGGAGGTTACAAGAGTAATTATATAGTTTGTATTTCTGTTACATTAAATAATAAATGTACAAGACAGTCTAAAGTACAACAAGTAGGTTTCTGCAAACTACTGGTTGAATTGAGTGAAAATGCTTTCTGCGGGTAGGACCCTTGGGCTGAATTTTGCAGAATGGTGGTGCAAATTGTCTGTTGGCTGTATGCTTGACCTCAACAGGCTTCTAGTTGGGCGAGACACTACGGGTTATCCCTATTCCGCGAGGTCAAACTCGAATAGGTCGAGAGCTCGAGCTATCAACAAGCTGAAGGTTTGTTACTAGCGAGCTAGGGCAGCTACTCAACGAACTAGTAGCATAGCAACCTCATATTCACACGAGTTGGGCTTTTTTCTTGATTTTTGCTAGGCTTTTGCCAATCCATCCTGCGATACCAGTTTTCTCCCATAACAGCTATCCTATGGATTATTTGTTTTCTTTAAAATATTGTTCCACTAAAAAAAAGGAGTGATTTTTTCACGAACATTTCTATTGAAAATTATGATAGTTTTGTTAAAAATATCTAAATAATCATCATTAAAATCATTGGCAGATTCTTTTTTTATAGATTTTAAGGGAGCAATTTTTTTATAGATTTTTTTTCTCTTTTATTCATTGAAAATTCATCGAAAATCTTTCAAAATGTTGTCAAAAATCCATCAACAATCCATCAGAAATTCCATCCTAAAAGTCATCAAAAATATGTTGGAATAAATATATTTTTTAAAATTTTAATTAATATATTTTTTTTAAAATTTTGTTTTAATTTTTTAAAATAATTTTTAAAAAAATTAGTTTTAATTAGTAATAAAAAAATTAATTTTAATATTTTTAATTGCAATTTCTAAAAATTAATATTTTATTTATAAGAAAAAAATTAAAATTCATACTTATTTTCTAACATAACTTATTGTATGAAAATTTTAAAAAAAAAATTAACTGATTATGATGATCGATAATTAATGATCTTTTCAACTTCGATCGTTTTTGTAATAGATTTTCAATAAAAAAAATTCATCACAAATCACATAATTTTTTTAGTGTCCCCTTAATCATTGACTTCATGAATTTCTGAAGCTTCGCACTCAAAATACAATAGTCCAATTATTATGATACTTATCTTCGAACTTTTACATATAACTCTAGAACTTTTATGTAGGTGTTATTGTTTATTTGAGTCTAATATTATATCAGAAGTAAGTTTGAAAATGTATAAAAGTGACATAACGTTTATTTTGTTGTTAGTTAAAAGCAACAATTTATAAATATAATTTGCATTGAAAGAAAATAGCCCATGCCAATTTCTTTTTCTTATTTACTAGCTGATTGCTATTTGAAACTAAAAAATTGAGATAGAAAGACATATACATCTATACGAAATGATACTGGAAACCCCATGCATTTGTTTCCTAACCTTCCACAAAAGCAATGAACAGGATCACAGAGGATTATTGGCTTTCCATCCCTATTTATGCATTTATTCTCCCAACTTACACTGCCAAAGGCAGTTAAGAGCGATGTATGGCTATGCAAAAATGAACATATTGTCGTGTTGAAGCAAATGAACACGTTGCCAACTACAAGACTAGGAATGAATAAATGAAGGGAGGTGCTCACCGCACACTGCAGGTTACAACCAATTTAATTTACTTCTCTTTCCAACCTAACCAAATAATATTTCATTTTATTTTAAATTTTAATTGCACGTTGCCAACTTCTGCACACTGTATTTTCTTCTTCTTATCTCTTTCTCAGTTGATCGGCATGCATGGGAGATAAGTTATTGCAGACTATATTTGTCTACTCTTAAATTTTTTGGCTTTGGCCTGGCCTCAGTAAAATTTGTAGTATTTTCACCATATATGGCAATGCCATGCATGTTATCTACAAAAATAAATAAATAAATAAATAATCCCAATGGAGATCAATTGGAATTGCTTAAGGTAAACTGATGATGCCTTTATACTCAAAAAGACAGACACATAGTGCCTAATTGAGAGTAAATCATGATAGCAAAAGGCATACGTCGATATATATGCTTTCTGTTTGTTTTCTTGTGTGTGTGTATATATATATATTCTTCTTGTAATGGCAAAAAGGATCTCATCCACCTATTTACAAATCTCTTTACATAAGATGGGGCAATTTAAAGGACTATAAACCACTATGATGATCCCAACAGGAGCTGCAAACTATATATATCTACTCCATTCGATTTTCCAAGAATCATCAAATATATATATGCCACAGGCAGAAAGACCTCCTTTGTCAAGATCAATCAAGGGCCAAAGCAAAACCACTTCTTCTGCATCCACAAACAATGTTATATCATTTATAGCTCAGATTCGGATCATAGATACACAATAAAACATCTGAATACCTTGGAAGAATCCTTATATTTATCATTATCCTTGGTCGAACCTAATCTTCTCTGGGATGCCATACGGCCCGATGCTCCAACGCCGGTTTTCTTCTCATCTCTGGCTTTGTTGAATATGACGGTAAATCCTTCAGCCGACGCTGGATCATTCACATCCCATTCCCCGAACTTGGGTAGAGGCCGTCCTTGTTGCTCATACTGCATTCACATTCACATTTTATTAATGCAGAAATTGCATTTCATTCAGAATATGAAAACAATCTTACCGAAGCCATTGATGCTTCTGCAATTGGAAAAAGGACGACTTTTTTCTTTTTTTCTTTTTTTTTTTCTCTTTTTAAATGCGGTAAGCTCTGGCCTGTGAGATTGAATGAAAATGGAATTTGGAAACAAGGAATTTATAAACAGAGCGCAAGTTAATTAGCTGTTAATAGATCTTCCCTATCAACGCGGGCCATTTGGTATTCTGTTTGGCCTCTATTTATTGTTAAGTCAATCAGAAATTCTAAAATAACCTCAATCTTTTCAACAGGGAGTCTAGAACCGCTAATTTTGTTAGTTTTGAAGTTGATAACATGATTCAGAGGGAAGCAAATGGATTGCAATGGTAATGGACCCTGTTTCAGTTAGCTATTTATGGTATGCTAAATAAACATTCACTGCATCAATACACTCTGGTACCAATCCAGATGTGTTACCTGCAAATTAGCCTCCAGCTAAGTCTTCGAGCTTTGAAATTCACATCAATTTAGCAACATCTGATTAATATCAAGAGCAAGATGGATCCTTTGCCATATTTCCCACATGAGCAGCTGCTGCGACGGAACATATTAATTTCCCGCTCAAGGAGACAAGATAAATCTCTAAATACACATATTATTTACTTTTTATTAATACATGGAGGCAAAGCATGCCAAGTTTAATGCTAGATCAACAAAACATATAATAAACGTATTACACTTAAAAACTTGAATGGATGGCGCCCAAGAAAATTATTTAAGCTTTAAAAGATTTCAAAATTTACCACCTCTTCAGACCCCGCAGGTAAAGAGGTAACCTCTTTCCTGGTTTATTCAATCTTCAAGTAATTCAATCTATTCATTTTCAAGGTTTAAGATTTTTTAACTTTCAATTTGAAAAACAATGGCCTTTGTAGGGCAATTCAACCCGCATGCAAGAGGAGAGTGAATTGAATTTTTTGAAAACTTTTACAATTTTTAGTATCTTTTTTAAAAATCTCTTACTTTTGGAAAGTAATGGAATTGTTTTAATTCAAACAAACTCAAAATAATTTAATAAAGATACTTGCACACAAGAAATAATAAATCAAAGTACTTGTGCAAAACAACCCATTTAACTATACATAGATAAGGCCTCAATGAGCACATTTATAGAAGAAAATAATTTGTTTTAAGCATATCAACATCTAGGCAATATGATAAACAATGCACAAAATGCTAAAAAAAAAAAAACAAAGCTTCTCACAATCTCAATAATCGATAGGAGCAAAAATAGATATCATAATATTAATTGCAGAAAAATGAAAAGAGTAAGGTTAGAGAGATTCAAACACAGATTTATAGTGATTCCCCATTGAAAGACCTTTTTCAAGGCATACATTCACTTCCAAGTTTTCAACCAAGATTGAATCCACTAAATATCAGTCCCTCTAAATTTAAATATGTACAAGAAGAAAACTTTATGGTGATTATTCAATCATAATCAAAAAAACATTTTAAGAAGCACAATCACTTACTCAAAAAGGAAAATAAAGAATTTAACTACTTTTTCTACCCTAAGTAAAACTCACCCTAGAAAACCCAAAAACATTTGAAAAGTTATGACAGAAATTGAAAAACTCTAAAATTTATATTACAAATTGAAGTTCAACAGGTATGTATTCATTCAAATCTAACTCATATTGTAGAAATTAGATAAAGAATTGAAGCATATATAAAAGAGAATGTTTGCCTTTGAGAAAATATGGTTTTGCCTAGAGAAAATGTGTGAAATAGATATTTAAAACAAGAGAGCACGACACGTAGTAAAATGATCATTATTTCAAAATTTACTCCTCGTGAACATAATCGTAAAAATTCAAATTTTGAATTGCAATTAGAATCGTGAAGATCCAATTCAAAGCCTTCCTATTTGAATCGCACATATAAAGTGAAACCCGATTCAAATTGCATTGTTTTACAAACTTTTTGGCACCCTTATGAGGCTTACTATCAGAATCACAAACACATGGTGTAAATCCCAATTCGAATTGTAGGATTTCATAAGCTCTCTGGCACTTGCTCTGTTATTGCGATCATAATTGCAACACAGTTCAAAAGCACTAATTCGAATCATAAGGTCACATTTTGAAAAACAAACTTTTTGAATTCATTCCAAAACTATTCAAAATGATTTCAAAGCTTATATTTCAATCCAAAAACATAATTCTAAGTTTAAGGAATTTAATAAATCATTTAAGGACAAATTGAAATGATTTTTTATGAAAAGTTGCAAATGCAAAAACATATTTCCAAGTTTAAATAATTTGATAAATAATTTAAGAACATCTTGGAATATTTTTTTTGAATATATCTCAAAAGTTTTTTAAGCAAAATCTTGAGGCAAACCACTTCTAGAAGTAATTTCAAAAATAAGCTAAATTCTAAATATCCAATATCTTAACATTTTGACTAAAGCAAGACCTAAATAAAGATTTCAATAATTGAACCAAGGTGATGAACATAATTTTTACATATTTTATATACCTTTTATACTTAGTTTTTTTATCATGTTTATGCTTAATTGGATACTTATGATTGGTTTTTGTGGTTTGGTTAGTGTATGAGCTTAATTGGATTAATTCAGTAATTTGGCTCTATTTCAAGTTTATGGATGTATCTTAAGTTTTGGACTTTAGCTTTGGTTGATTCTTATGTTTTTAGAAAGCTAAGAGAAAGCTATAAAAATTTCATGAGGAGGCCAAAATCTAGTTCATCTATTTTGGAGGTCAAATTAAGCTCAAAAGCTAAAATAAAGTGTTGTCCTGTGATCTAGAGCCAGTTCTGATATTTTGATCATAAGTGGAGCTCTAACCATTATTTAGATACAAACCTAAGCCCAAAGGATATTTAATATCTATGCTCACAACTTTCATAAAAGGCTTGTGGTGAAACTACACCATTTTCATTAAGTTTCAAGGTTGTGGATCTAATTGATAGATCATGTTATAGGGTGCAAGACTGTCTTGGTTTTTGGCCTACAAGTTGAGCCAGGAATCAAATTTTTGATCAAGGTCAAGGCTATTGGACTACTAAGAGATAAAGCTACATTTCATATGCCAAGAACCATGTCCAATTAAGCATCCTTCAAGCCCTAATCAGTAGCCCAAATAGAGGTAGTGTAGTGAACTCTTATAAAAGCTCATCTAAACCCAAATTGTATTCATTTTTTACATTATTTTTCATTCTCTCTAATTTATGAAGAGGAAGAGCTCTATTAGGGAAAGAATATCAATTCCTTTTAAGTCTTCTCTTTTCTTTAATTTTTGCTTTTATTTTTACTTTAATATTTAGCTAAACTTCTATTTCAATCTAAAGGAAATTCTACATTAATTCTCTTGTTAATTGTGAGACTTGTTTCTATTGTTAATCTATTCCCAATTTGATTTTCTTAATTCTCTATTTTAATGCTAACAATTGCTTTGGATGATAAGTTAAGATGGTCAGGTAATTATTTGTTCATTGTAATTTATTACTTATTGAATTTCTATAAACAATATTGTTGTTTATGGCTCTTTGACATGAGTAGCTATAGGATTTTTTATTGTGCGCTGGTGCAGGTCAATTATCCTAGAGAGTTTGGACTAATCAATGGATTTGCTGCAGGGATACATTGATTCATTAGTCTTAGTATTTTTAGATCTTAATGCTATTAGTGAATTGGTTGAGGTGCTAAGCTTCAATCAATTCAGTAATAAGGATTAATCAAGTGCTAAACTTGGTTAGCTAATTTAGAGAGAAATTAGTAAAAATAAATTAAATACCAGGTTTAATTAGATTTTTGGTTAAGTGGTCAAAGAGAAAATGAAATATTTATGTCAATGATTAGTCACAAAATTGATTGCAAGAGTCCTTTAGATTGAAGTTTTTCTCCTTAATTTCACCTTTTCCTTTGTTTCTGTTTGCTCATGTCATTATAGTTTGTTTAATTTCTATTTCTAACTAGATAATCACAAACCCCTTATTTTTTTATTGTTAATACACTGAAATTAATCACTAGTCTATGTGCTTTAAGCTGAACTCACTACTGTTATAAGCTTAGGTAGTTTAGTATTATCTTTGCCAGTCTCAATAGCCATCACAAGGCTAGCCAAGAAAACATGATAAAATAAGCTAAGGATTTATAAAATAAGATTTAGCTCTATATCATGAAAAACTTTGTTTAAGAAGAAAGTCTAAGCCTAAAAGAAATGACTATACCTAATGAAGTCCCAAGATTTTACTTGAAAAGTCTAAATAACCAAAGTCTCAATCTTCTAAATTTTCAAAACTTAGAACATCTCTTCTTTCTTGACTTTCTTCTAGAGAGGAGCTTGACAAGAATTATCAGTGCTTATACTCTCTTCGTCGGATAATTCTATAAAATAAACATAAATTTTACAATCTATATAATTAGTCCAATCTAATTTATCATAATGTATTATTCAAATATATAACTAAAACAAATTAGTATAAGAGTATACATTATAATCTTATCATATATATATATATATATATGCATTAACCATAGCATAGAATGCCTATTAACACTTGTTAAAAGATATAGCACTAAGCACATTGTATATGATATAGTACAAGGACATACATTGTTATGTGAACATATATATTCACCATTTGCCATTTATCATCATCAACACTAATTATGTAGAGCCTTGTGGCTAACGATCTTCCTCTTTTTTATGATGACAAACCACCAAAGAAAAATATAGTCAAGATAAAGATTTAAAACAATAAGCTCAACAAGAATTTAAAACATTAAGTGTACAACATATTTTTCTTTTCGTTTACTTTTCCCTATATTTGACAACAACAAAAACAAGATAAACAAACATAGTGAAATAAGTGATGTCAAACAAACAAAGTTATTAACTTTTCTTTTTATTTTTTATTATCAAATCTATCTTTTTATTTTGACTTAAAAAAGATGAAATAAGCCTAAAAGGTAAGCAACATTATAGGCAAAACTTTTCATCTTTTAAAAGTAAAGACATATATCTTTTTTATATGATTCCAACAAGATTTCAAAATAAATTTCATACCATGATCATATGAAAACATTCATCAAAGAAATGAGCAAAGAATGTAGAATTTTACCTTCTTCCTTAAGGTAAGCATGAGAGGAACTCTTTAACATAACAAGTAAATAAACATTAACAACTTTCATGTCAAAACAATTGTGAGCCATGGTATAGATCAAATATAAACAACGTTCCTCCTCAAACCATCCTAGTAAAAAAAATTTAAGGAAAAAGATACAATCATATGACCTTTGATAAGACAAAACAAAAGTAAAAATAAAAATTCTTGTGTAGCAAAGATAATAAGATTGGAATCGTGCTTATTTATCAATTATTCACAAAATTAAGTAAGCATGATATGCGATTAAGATATATACAAAAAACAACTTAAAAAAAGTCTCCCCTTAATAAAACAAAATAGATTTCCTTTTAAAAAAAATATGTCCCCTTTTCAAAATTAAAAAAAGAATGAAAAAAAGTAGTCTTGAGATTAAGACATATATGTTTATAAAAAAAAAATATAATCATTTGTAAGTATGGAAAACATAAATCTTTATTGATTCAACAAATGCAATTGAATTTCTCCCCTTTTCAGAAGCGCTTATAAAAATCTAAACTTTTGTGTTCTAAAGCATTGAGAAGAATTTAAGGAGAAATATAAAATGAAACATTATTTTCAAATATTTTCAAATAAAACATTTAAACAATTTGAAATCCATCAATTTTTAAACTAATTTTGAAAATGATCAAAGAACAATTATTTAAAAAAAATTTATGAATGCATATCTTCTTTCAAAGTTTCCTTTATAGAAAAAAAAAATTAGCACACGTTTCAAGCAACTAGGAAGCATGACTTAAGTAAATATCATAAAATGATATGTAATAGAAATAAAATGAGATCGACACTATCAAACATGTAATACATCAGAAAAAGAAATAAATAAATAAATAAAATAATTTAAAAAATAATGGACTATAGTGAGTAAATTAAAAAATTTTGTTGTGGCCAAAGTGTAGATTACCCTATTTTCTTTTCTTTTTCTTTATATTTTCTTTCTTTTTTTGTTGTGTAACAACCTGCAGACTACCTCTACCCCTTCTTTTTGTCTTAGCCGAAACCTTTCCTGTAGATCAACTTTTGCTTTCCTCTTAAGTTGTCATTGTTTTCTCCATCTAATTCCTGAGCATGTGCATCTGCTTAACTCTCACTCTGCTACTGCTGCTTGCCATCAACCAACTGCTGCTGATCATCCAAAGAGTTATAGTCCTATTCTCCGTTTACTTCAACTTTCTTTCAGCAAGCATTAGTCCATTCTATTTGACAAACTTCACCTCGAACCATTCTGCAATTCAGGTTAGTTGTGTGATCATTCTAGCTCTAAGCTGCTACTATCTAGCTCTAGCCAATCTTCATTATTTACCCCCTATTCTTGCCTAACCCTACAACACCAACGACCACTAGTAGAGCTTGATCTAGCTATTGTTTGGTTTCTTCCTCTTCGTCACTAGTAACTGATCACCCATGAAGGCCTTAAAGCACTTAGATTCAGCCTTACAATAACAATGCTATGAGTTGCTCCAAATAGGGGAGAGCTTCAAACCATTTCCCTTTGTCACCAAATCGCAACAGCCCTAGCTCATTTTGAGCTCATCATGGAGAAGATGCTTCAGATGTAGAAGATCCATGAAAAAGAGGCTAAGTTGAAACAATCCAGAAATTAGTTTGGAGTGAAAGACATCCTTCTTGGTTTTTCATTATTTTCTTATTATTATTGTATAAAAAAATGGTTATATGGAAAACCAAGTTTGGAATGATTTGTATAAATTTGTAACACCAATTGGTCAGCTATCAGTAAACATTCATAGTTAAGTGCTTTAGGCAAAGGATGGTTCTATGGAGATAAATAAAGTTATTCTGCCACCATGAGTAATAAGGATCATAGTACATCAGGCCAACCATATAAAGACATTGTGAATGTTAACATAAGTGGTAGAATCCTTTTGGACAATGATGAGGACAATATATGTATACTGATAGGTGAGAAATTTGCAATAGAGTTCTTATGAGATCAAGTTGCTTTAAGGAGATTACCTATTGTGACTGATATGGATTAGTGCTAGCCAAATAGATTAGGCTATAATTATAATCAGAATTATCAGCTTCTTAATGAGGATCTTGCCCTTGTGCTTGCACCAAGGAGGATGGATTCTAATGGTATCTCAGATATGTCAAACTTTTCTGCACCAAAAGGTTATGTTGCTGAGACTTACTCTAATAATTTGAGCAAATACCATTAAATGCTTAAATAAATTTAAGTTCTTGAGATTTTGACTTAGAATGGCTTATAGTAAGCAGAAAGTTATTCATGACAATTAGATACTAATTTTAGCAATTTAACTATATTTAGTGTCCAAAGAATGAGAAGGATTCAAAGAGTTATCTACTTTGGCCATTTTTGAATCCAAGGTGAATAATATGTGCTTATGAGGTGAGTGGATAATCCTACTCTTTTATAAATCCCTTTTTGCAAAACAAAATAATTTTGTTATCTGGAACATTATCATTTCTAAGTAAGTTGAATATTGATGTTAGCTTATCTTGAAATTTTAATTTTATATCGTATATCTGAAAATGATTTGCCATAACGTATTTGTGTGTTTTATATTGATTATTTTTTTATGGAACCAGTAATTTTATTTTACCATGATATTGAATTTTTGAGATTCCTAAATTATATGCTACCAGAAAAGATTGATGATATTTTTTGAATATTGATTAGACATGTTTCTTAGTTTTGGAAACATCCATTATTATAATGCTTTTTGATAGTGTTGTATACGAAAATTAGCCTCGCAAAGATGAGCCCTCAAGTACAATGAAGACCAAGTCCCACGCTCTAGTGAGCGGCAATAGCAAGGTAATCTCGAGCGCCAAGACCTGCCTCGCTCGTCGCATTACAACGACATTGTGAGAGGGTTCGGATGTATCCCGCAAAACAACCTTCCCCACGAGGAACGGACTAGCAAGGAAATCATAAGACCAGGTCGTCAAGTGACCAGTAACTCTGATCAAGATTGCCTTCTCGCTATAGTGACACCTAGCTCACCACAGCAGAACCCGCGACACCTCTAGGCCAGACTTCTCTGTTCGGAACATCGAGCAGCAGGCATAAGTCCACCACCAGCCTAGGGAGACCGCTCAGCAGCCTACTTTCAGTAGCCAGATTATAGCCCCTTTTGCTATCTTTTCTCATTTATTATTTAATGTAACACAACTATAACTTGTAATTAATGCATGCAACCCCTCCTTCCTCTATAAATAGGATTATGTTGTTAGGGAGAAGGAGGGAGGCAGGGGACATTGTTGTAAGTAGAAACTCTACAAATCACTTTACATTAATAAAATCTCCGCCATGGACGTAGGGTCCGGTACCGCCTGGATTTGGCCGAACCACGTTAAACGTGTTATTCCCATTTTTCATCTTCTTTCTCTTGGTCCTCCTTCTTCCATACTTCAAAGGTAGTATTGGATCCCAGAACTCCTCCACGTTGGCTGAAGTTCGAGTCTCCCGAACTGACCAAATTTCACCATCAGCATCTTTGGCGCCGTCTATGGGGATTCATCTGCTTTCTAAAATTTCCATTGCAGCCTAATCATGGCCAAAGGAAGAATGACTCAGAGTTCTACAGCTCCAGCTTCTCAGCAGTATACCATTGTGCCCAAAACGCGAGAGGCCCAAATGCCCAAACAATCCCTATTGGCACTCAAAAACACGGTCAGAGAGTTAGTTGAGACTGTCAAGGTGCTTGCTCAGGCATAAGCAAAAAATGCTTAAAGATAAGAAGAAGTCATGGCATAAATCCAGCAGCTTCGTGAGGAAGCCCAGAGAGAAGTCTGTGATGATTATGACAGTCAGTGATCGGGAGGCTCGCAGCGAGCAAAAAGCTCAATCCCTCAGCACGAAGACCAACATTCAGTAATGAAAGAGGTTCTCCAGAGGCAGAAACAGCTGGAGGAGCATCCACAACCTTAAAGCAATTAACCTCACTATGAGGAAACCTCACCATTTTCCATAGAAATCGAGAAGCAACCTTTCCCGCAGAAACTCAAAGTGTCCGTTATCCCACCATACGATGGGAATAGCGATCCCAACGATCACCTGGACGTGCTTAACACTCAAATGGACCTCCAGACTATCGACCCCCTGGTAAAGTGCCGTGTCTTCCCCGCCATGCTAGGGGCAATACCTCGTACTTAGTTTAGGTGCCTTCCCCCGCTCAGCATCAACAGTTGGGAGGGATGTCAAAAGAAGTTTGTCGACCAATATCGGGCATTAAAGAAGCAAGTCACGTCTCCTTGCCACCTCGTGATGATTTTCTAGCGTAGGGACGAGTCGCTTAAAGAATATCTGGCCCAGTTCAGGCACGAGACCAACTCCGTGGAAAATCCTTTAGAGGAAAGTGTTCTAACTATCATCTCAGCGGGACTTCATAAAGACGATAAGCTGTACATGAGCCTACAAGTCCCCCACTTGAGATCTCGTCAAATTTTATAATCAGGCAACTAAGCAAATAAGATGGGAAGAAACATTCAGAATGGAGGAACCCAAGCATAAAATGGGCCATAATGGTCCCACTGCAAGCAAAAAGAGGAGTAGCGAGAGTCATGACAACCCCACTCCTTATCTCGCCAAGAAAGCAAAACCTCAACGACCTGACGGCTACTACGAAAGCTATAGCATCCTATTAGATACGCAGGACAAAATCTTCGCTACAGAAAGGCATAAGAGGATTTTGGAAGGCCCAGGCCAATGAGGATACCCGTCAGGTCTAGGGACCAGAGCAGATTTTGCACTTACCACAATGAGGCTGGACACAGCACCTTAAAATGCCATGCTCTGAAGAATGCCATTGAAGGCCTCATTAGAAGGGGTCGGCTACAGGATTATGTGGCAGGGCCATCCGGGCAGTATGCCCAGCAGGCTCAACGAGTTATCACCTGAGAGCCTGAGCCCTCCATCTGAACCATATTTTGATCTTGTAATGCCCAACTGTACTAGTCATCATATGTTAAATGAATGAAGAATGCCGATTGGCTAAACGATATCTAGACGAAGGAGTTTCCACTCCACTATTG